>JAKCPI010014921.1:0-86962 GCA_023213315.1 Euborellia annulipes | reverse complement strand
AGGATTACGGGAAAATAAAACAATTATTTAATAAAATAATCTTTATTGAATATTTAAAATATGATGATAGAAGAGGATTAAAAAAAATATAAATATATTTCTTTGTTTCAGAAGAGAGCAAATCCACTGCGTCAAGGGTAGGGCTGGACGGTAAACCGGTTTACCGGTAAAAACCGGTAAAAATTTTTTACCGAAAACGCGGTAACGAACCTCTAATTCGGTAAAAACCGGTTTTTTTTTCGAAAGTCGGTAAAAACTTATTTTTTCGGACGGTAAAAAATTTCTGTTCGTTGAAAAAAATGTTCCGCGGCGGCAAAAATTTTGGTTCCGCGAAAAACAAAAATGTGCCGCGGCGGCAAACTTTGGTTCCGCGGGCGGAAAAAATTAAAATTTTGGTTCCGCGAAAAAAAAAATGTGTCGCGGCGACAAATTTCTGTGCCGCGAACGGCAGGAAAAAATTGGCGTCTCTAAAAAAAGGTAAAATATTTTTTCGGACGGGGAAAAATTTTGGTTCCGCGAAAAAAAATGTGCCGCGGCGACAAATTTCTGTGCCGCGAACGGCAGAAAAAATTGGCGTCTCTAAAAAAAAGGTAAAATATTTTTTCGGACGGGGAAAAATTTTGGTTCCGCGGGAAAAAAATGTGCCGCGGCGGCAAACTTTGGTTCCGCGGCGACAAATTTCGTGCCGCGGCGGCCAACTTTGGTTCCGCGGCGGCAAATTTCTGTTCCGCGGGCGGTAAAAAATTTTTACCGACTTTCGAGAAAAACCGGTTTTTTTTTCATTATCGAGGTCGGTAATGAAAATCCATTACCGTCCAGCCCTAGTCAAGGGGGCCAAGAGGCCAGTCGATTGAACTCATCTCTCTGCAAAGTGCCTCTTCTCCAGGGCGATTCTGTTTGTGATAATAAAACATCACACGCACCCCCTCTCCACAATTAAAAGGTATTTATAATTTGCATATTTCTCTTGAAGAAAGGGTTAACATTTTTATTTTCTTTCTTAAAACATATTTATAAAATTAGCCTTTGTCTACTAAAAACTAGAAACTAGAGAGTGTAAAAGGGTGTACATCTTTAATATCATTAATATTTTTCCTTAAAAATAAGGGTAAAAAAATTTTTTATCAATATTATTTTTTATTTTTTTGTAAACTCTTTTTTTCCACACACAAACACACCAATCATATTTAATAAGAAAAAATAATTTTTTTTTTTTACAGGTGCGACTATCGCTAGAGGTCGACTTCTCCCTTAATCACCGACCTTGTCGTTTGAGCACCCCATCTCAGTGCACTTCGACTGTACTTGGTAAGTCTTCACTATCAAATTTTTTCAATTTTTTAGTTCATATCACAAATATTAATTATATTTTCTTGTAAAGATCTCTTTCTTTTAAAATCTCGTTTCGTTAAAATACTAATAAAATAATTAAATAATTTTCCTTTGCTCCAGGATCCTCCGTATGTCAATCAGCGGCCAATTCGACGAGGGTCATCCGAAAATAATAAACAGATACATGTGAGTTGAAGAAAATAATTTTAAAAATACTATTTCATATGCAAATAATTATTTTTTTTCTTTTTATTAAATGGCCTCGGCCTAATGGTCATATCTAGAGACCGGACAAAAAAGCATAAAAAAATGGAAAAAAAGTGCTTAAAAAAGCATAAAAAACTTGAATAAAAAGTTGTTAAATAAGCATAAAAGTTGAAAAAAAGCATCTCATAAGCAATTTTTACTCATACCAATGGCGTATACAAATTTTTTTTTAAAGAAACTAAATTTATTCCGCCCCGCCTTGCGAAAAATTTTGTTTTTGTGGAACCAAATTTTTTCACCCTGGGGAAAAAATTTTTTTTACAGGGCAATATTTTTTCGCAATGCGGGGTTTTTAAAATTTTTTTTTTTTGGGGAGGGGCGGGCCCTCTCCCCCCCCCCTTATATACCTCCCTGATGTATGCCTGTGTGAATGAGAAAAAAGTGTGTTTTTTAATAAAAAAAAAAAAAAAAATTATAAATATTCGTAAAATAAGTTCAAATAAGCACGAAAGGGAAAAAAAGCATGAAAACTCAAAAAAAGCAAAAAAAGCATAAAAAATGCCATCTCAATACACTTAGTTTTTCCTAATTCGTATAGAAATTAAATATCTAATGGTTGCTTATAAAATTGAGCAATAAGCATTTTGCTTAAAATCCGGTCTCTAGTCATATCTATATTATAAACTAGTAAAAAATTTAAATATTCTATTTGCAAATGTAAGGGAGAAAAATCTTTATAAAAAAACTTATCTATAAAATTTATCTATTAAATGAGAATTTGTTAGAATAATTTTCAATGTTTTTTTTTTTTATTAGGAAAGGAAATTTGGGTTAAATTAAACTATTATTAAAAAGTAAAAATAAAAAAATCTTTATTTAATATAAATTGTCAAATGTAGATAATAGAATATTAACTTTGATTAAGATACGAGTATTTAAATTAGGAAAAAATAGATATTCATTTAGAATATAATAAATTAATTATATTTTCTTTTGTTACAGCATCTCATCATGTGTCACTTATCATCGAGACGAACTCGGTTGAAATAAATCAACAAGAAAATGAGGAGCATCAAGTAGAAGCGAAATCTCAACATATAATTAAGTATAGTGAAGAATAAAAAAATATTAAATGTCATATATAGAAAATAAACCAGAATGAGTATAAAAAAATAATTAAAAACTATATATGACATTTAGAAAGACAATAGAAAACATTTAAAGTGATAAATTAGAAAAAAAAATCTTTATTCTGATTATATAATACTAGTAAAAGGTATTAATAACATTTAAAATAGAAATAAATAGTCTTTATATACTTGAATCTAATAAGACAACATAATAAGAATCTTGGATGCAGAGTTCCCCACCTCACCACCTCCCAACCAACCACCCTGACGTGCGCGATTGCTTATATAGCCTTCAGTCCCCACTACCGAGCCTCGAGAGCAGGCGGAGGAGGCCGAGGCGAGCCGAAGCCTTGGTGCGGCGACGGCTAGGCCACGCCCATCCCCCACCTGCTATCGAGAGCCCGAATTTGCTCTTGTTTTTTACTTTATATAGTTTTTATATAATAAAAATATAAACTATATTCTATTAATATAGATATAATTTATATTTATTATATAAAAAATTAAAGTATTTATGCATATATTATACTCAAGAATTTGTAGTTTTCTCTCACGTCAACATACACGAAGGCCAGGCCACCAGTGCATTTTTACGACTTCTTGATCCATCCAAGATGCAAATATCTGCAAACAAAAAATGCATTATTATAATTATTGTTAAATAAAGCTCTGAAATGATATTATGTAGCCTAATTAAATTAATAAAAGTGATTTTAATTTTTAAATAGCTAAAGTCATTTATAATAAAAAAATAAATTCCTGATTCCCAATAAACTTTCCACTAATTAATAAATACAATTAGCTCAACTTGTAATTAATAATACATAAAATAATATAAATATTAAATATTTTTTAAAATTTAATGGAATGGGACCTTCTCAAGAAAGTTAATTATTTTTTATCTAAAAAAATTTTCAAAAATTGCTCCAATTATAATTTTTTAAATTGCGAGTCCATGATTTAATTACACATTTTCTAATTGACAAATGATTTATTTATAAATAATTTTCTTGAAAAAGCCCCAGGTAAAAAAAAAAAAAAAAATAAGTGACATAAGGGTGTATCCGGGGAAGGGTGAACAAGTTCCAAAAAAATCTAAGAAAATGTCTACTCTTAAAATAAGTAAAATAAATTCATGAGTTCATAGGGCCACCCTAAATTAAATGAACATTTCTTATTATTATTAGTCATTGCAGTGGAGAGTTTTTAGATAAAAAAATTAAACACTTACAAAGACGAACGTTTTCAGAAAAAGACGATGTCTAAGTTGAGATATTCTTGTTTTTTCGGCCTGTTTCTTTTGATAATGCACTACATATGATTCTTCCAGCAAATAATTTCTTAATTATCAGGAGATTTTCACTCTTCGTCTTCATTACCAGCCGCTGAGTTGTCCCTTTTTAGTCTGAAAAAATATAAAAAAAGGAATATATTAAAAAGTTTTTGAATTATTAGTATTGATTAAATTAATGATTCAGCTATACAAGGTTTGTGTCCTAATTTTAATTATAAATTATATGCTGTAATCAGTGGCGTAACCAGGGGGGGGGGGCGAGGGGGGGGCTCGAGCCCCCCCGCTCCCAGGCGCATCGAGACCTTGGCGCCCCCCGAAACCGGCATAGGCGCCCTACGGCCTCTAAGATATAGCCCAGCGAATGTGATTTTATCATATTCTTTTCATCGATTGTCTTAAAAAATTGATTGTTTTCTTTTAAAATTATATTACAACTTGAATTCTACTATTTTAAATGAATTTAATTCCAAAAATAAGAAATAACGTATATAGAGGCTGTATAATTAAAATTTTTTTTATTTTGCAATATATAAGCCTTAATTTGATATTTTATGGCTGTTGAGATTTACTCAGGATTCGTATAAGCCTTAATATTTAATTTTTTGAAATTCAAAATTTTTTTTAAGCATGAAGGAATTGAGCTATGAGACTGAAATGTTATATTTAAGTTAAACACCCCCGGGACCGTGAAAATAAGCTTTTAATCAAAATCGGCCAAAAAGTACTAGTATTTTACTGGTGTAGTTTTTCATTTTTTCGATCTTCTCAAAATGAAAGAGCTTTTACCTTTTTACTTTCAAACCCGCCCATTCCCGCCCGAGATTTAGTGAATGAATGAACGAATGTCTAGCAATTTTTAAATAAAATTTCATTTGCATGCCCGTCCGCCCGAACCCGTTTATTTAGACTTGCTACCCGCCCGTAATTTTTTCATGGCCTCCAAAGCCCGCCCGGCCCGGGCCGCGGGCCGGGCGGGTAACGGGCCAACCTGTACCCGTGCAGGGCTCTAATCGGGGGTTCGGATCCCAGGCAGTCCGATGATTTTATTTAAGCCATTTGGATACCAAATTTCAAAGTCAAAGTCTTATATCTCCTAAGTTGCCGAAAAGACTGTGTGCATGTGTGAGTGAGTGTAGTGGGAATGGGAAAGAAGTATGTGTTAAAAAAAAACATGGGGAATGACTTCCCCGAGACTTTATCGTATATTCTTTTGGAATTACGTCTGGGTGTGTGTGTGAACACGATTGCTTAAAAACCAAAGCAGCTAGATCGATGAAATTTGGTATATGCTCCTTACACTAAAATTGTAGATTTCTATCAACTTTTGGAGTAAATACGTCACTTGGAAGTAGTACTTTACCAAATAAGTTTTTTCAGAAATTTCGAAATTTTCAATTTCTTTGTCATATTATGATAAAATACTCAATTTTAAAAAGTTTTTATTCTTTGATATTTTTCCGAAAACTGAATAGTTTTTGAAATAATCACAGAAGAAAATGACATTTTTTCTCTAAAAGCAAAGAAAAATCAAAACAAAATCATACAGGTGTCATTAAAAAACATGTAAATATAAACAAATTCGCTGAGGAAATTACAGGATGCAAGAAATTTGCCCGCCGAAGGCGGGCAATTGCTCGCCGAAGGCGAGCAAGGGGGTCCAGGGGCGGAGCCCCCTGGAAAATCGGCGCCCTAGTTAAGCTTCGCCCCCCCCGCCCTCAAAGGCTGGTTACGCCGCTGGCTGTAATTATATTTTTCTGACAACGAACGAAATAATTAAAAGGCATTCTAACATAAGAATTCGCACCTAAATAAGTTATTTTCCGAGTTTTTTTTATTTGCAAACTCTAATGATAGTACTTCAAAAATATCTAATTATAATTTGAAAAAATTTAATTATTCATATTTATTTTAATGGTAATGAGAAAAATTTTTATTTTTTAAGATTTTATTCAAGTTCACTGGGACTCGAGTCAAAGACGTTAAGAAATTCTATTTTTTTTTTTTTGATTAAAGTGAAAATTAAAAACGTTGATTTACCTCTTTTATGTAGCTGCATTTCCATATGATTTAACCATCTCTCGTGATGCCGAATTCCCTATCAGGTGATCCTGGAACAAAAATTTTGATTATTTGTCATTTCTATTAAAATATTAAATATATTTGCTGTATCATTTCTTATCTTTTTTCTTGATTTAAACTACTGTATAAAAAAAATTCTTTTGTTAATAGAAAAATAATTTTAATTAATGAAAGTTATTAGAAAATCATACTGTATGAGTTATGAATTGAATAATGAAATTTTTTGATACAATAAAAAATTTGGCTTTATTTTAATTAAAAAATAAAATTGGTACCCAAAATTTGTCATTTTTTTGATTCTTGGATCATTTTTCTTGTTATATATACATAAGAGCTACTAATTATTAAAATTATTAGAAAAATACATTTAACTCACCAGATGGAAACGCGATGGATTTTATGAGGTACTTCCATTTCCCTTCACAGCCACCCGCCCCACACCTCTCGTCAGGTTCCGAGTTAGCCAAGTCGGAGACATACTCATTTTTAAGGCACTTTGTGTCTATGGGGTGAGACTTTCTTCCACTTTCCTACTCAAAGAGGAGACTTCGGTTGGATTATTTGCGGCAAAGGCTGGTTTTGAACTCCCCTGTAAAAAATAAAAATTATTATTTTTTCTTTTTATTTTTGTTTACAAAAAAATAATATTGATAAACGATTTTTTTACACTTATATTTAAGGAAAAATATTAATGATTTATAAATATTTAAATAAAACTAAAATGTTAACCCTTTATGCAAGTGAAATATGCATATTATAAATACCTTTTAATTATGGAGGGAGTAGGTGTGTGTGACACTAATAGAATCGCAATGGAGGAGAGGCACTTTGCAGAGAGATGAGTTCAATCGACTGACACCTTGGCCCTCTTGACGCAGATGGACTTGTTCGCTTCTGAAACAAAGAAATATATATATTTTTTAATCTTCTTCTATCATCATATTTTAAGTATTAAATAAAGATTATTTGATTAAATAATTGTTTTATTTTCCCGTAATCCTTTCCTTTCTCATGTTTAAATATAAAAGTATATTAACTTAGTATGTTTATCGGGTATTAGCTTCAAATGGGGTAATTAATACAATTTTAATTATAATTTTTACCTCAATTCATTCAGATAATTAGAAAATAAATTTTTTAATTAAGTACTTGATTTGTTTCTAATTTGAAAGGTATAATAATTATTTTTTGTCAAATTTTCTTAAGGGTTTGAAATTTCTGTTTTGATAATTTGTAAAATTGATTGAACAATATATTTTTTTTGGTTAATCTTTACAATAAAGTGCCAGCCCTCTCACTGACTGACTAGTTCACTCTTTAGACATTAGCTCAACATTCATGATTCTTTCGTTCTTCAAAATATTATTAATATATATTTTTACTTACTTTTTTGGGTTTTTTCTTTCTCCATTGTAATTTAGATGACAAAAACCTTGCGCATGACCTATTCTGATTGAGATAAGTAAAGAAATTAATTAAATAGATTTGAAAATATAAAAAATAATTTTATCGAAAATTGTTTATTATTATTTTTTTTAATAATAAATGATAAAGGAGCTAACTTCAGCTGATAATTGAAAAAAAAAAAACAAAGAATAATTTTTTTTTAATCCGCCCCTGCTCAACATTCATTATTCTTTCATTCTTTTCATTTAGGCGCGCTATTTGTTTTGTCACTAAGACCGAGAATTCCCTAGTTTTTTAAATTTTTTTTTTAATCGAAGGAAACCGAACTGCAACCGAAGGACCGAAACAATTAGGTCGTGACCCCTGAAGTTGTTTTGTCACTAGTGTCGACTTCGGTTCGGTTTCGGTTGATTCGGCTCGTCTCAGTTCGGTTCGAAACCATCCAGTTAGAAGCTATTCGGTAGCCTTTAAAAATAAATTTTCGGGCCCAGGACCTTCGGGCCCGAAAATTTTTTTTTAAAAGCTACCGAATCGCTTCTAACTGGATAGTTTCGAACCGAACTGAGCCGAGCCGAACCAAACCGAACCGAACCGAAGCCGAGAATTCCCTAGTTGTTTTGAATTTTTTTTCTAAAAATAAAAGAACCGAACTTAAAACCGAAGGTCTCGAGCCGCCTCCGGCGGCTCTCGGACAAGGGATCCCTGCAAGTTCTTTAAAATATTCTGGATGAATATTTTTTAATCTAAAACAGAACCGACCTTAATTAACCGAAGGTCTCGAGCGCCTCCGGCGGCTCTCGGACAAGGGATCCCTGCAACTTCTTTAAAATATTCTGGATGGATATTTTTTATTTAAAACAGAACCTACTATTTACCAAAAGACACGGGCCTCCATCGGGGGCCCGCGGACCCAAAGATGTTCTTAATAAGAGTAGCAAACTCGAGCCTTTCTACTAAAAAAAAAGTCAGTGAATACTTTAACTTTTAATACAACATGAAGTTAGCTCCTTTATCGTTCAATATTTTTAAAAACAAACTATTTTCGATAAAATTATTTTTTATATTTTCAACTCTATTTAATTAATTTCTTTACTTATCTCAATCAGAATAGGTCAGGCACAAGGTTTTTGTCATCTAAATTACAATGGAGAAAGAAAAAAACCAAAAAAGTAAAGCCGAGAATTCCCTAGTTGTTTTGAATTTTTTTCTAAAAATAAAAGAACCGAAGGTCGAGACCCCTGCAAGTTGTTAAAAAAAAAACGATTCTTACCTTATTCTGACCTCTCCTCATCATCCTTCTCGCAATCAAACCAAGATCCATACAAGATTTCAATACTTGCAATTTTCCATCCATTCCAGATTCATGCTTTCGATACAAATCGAAAAAAGGAGATCAATTCTCTCACTCATTGTGGAACTTAGATAAATGATAATAAAAGCAAATGCTAGACAAAAATGGGAATTCCAGACAGCAAAAATGACAAAATGGCCAAAAAAAAATTTAATAAAAAAAGCACAACACAAAATAATAACTCGCCCAGGAGATGAATGTAAAAATATATCTTAGAGGCCGGGGAGATGAATATTTATATTTATATTTATATATATATAGTGAGATTTATATTAAATGGCTTCTTATAAAAATGAAATAGTGAGAACGAATCATAAAAAGAAGAACGAAAGAATCACGAATGAATCACCTCAGCGCCCTCTAGGTGGCCTGGCACTTTATTGTAAAGATTAGCCAACCGAATTTTTTTTTTTCCCAAAAAAAATTGAAAAAATCATCAAATATTTTAGAAAAAGACCCTGTAAAAATAAGCCTGATGCCGGGTTGCAAGAAAACAGTTCTGTAAACATTTAAAAGTCTGTTAGTAAACATCGCTTTGGGCTTTAAAATTATAGGCTGTTGCTAAAGCAACTTTAAAGGAACCGTTAACTATTCCCTACTGTTAAGATATATAGATAGATGCAAAACGATTGGGCCACCGAAAATGACAGCTCTCTATGTAGTTGGCCCATTTGACCGCAAGGGCGCATTGTCAAATTGTATAATTTATAATAGTACCAAAATTATAAAATAAATAAAAATAGTATTTATATTCAAAACGTAGACTCACCGAGTACTCAGATATTATTCAATAGTGAGGTTTAGGCCTTTTCAGTACACAAATAAAAAATACAATTTTTTTAAAAATCATATTTATTTTAAAGGTTAACAAACCAATGTAGGTTTCGACAGCTTCCAGCTTGTCTTCCTCAGTGTCGGGTTTGTACCTGGAAGGGTTTACATTTTAGCGTTTAATAATTTTAAATTATTTATGATTTTTTAAAAAAATTGTATTTTTTATTTGTGTACTGAAAACTAAACCTCACTATTGATAGTATTTATATTTGTATTCTTTAAATTTTAATTGTTAATATTAGGTTACAAAACAAAAAATGTTTAAATATTTAAATATCGTAAAATAAAAATAATAAATACGTTGGTAGCTCTGACTTTCAGATGTTAAATTATAAAGAAACTGGGAATATACTATAACCTCACTTTTTCTCTTCATTAGATGAATATTTATAATAATTAATAATATCGCTTAATACGTTTCAGAAACTAAAGAAAACTCAATTAAATTAATGTATTTCTATCCTACCTCTCTCGCGTGATAATACAGTCACTAAATTCTTATTTATTTCAATGAAACAAATCAGGTTAGTGGATACTTTATAGTTTTAAGGTCCGAATTTCAGCATTTAGTTTATTGACAGCTTTTACGAACCAATCACCTTTAAATACGTTCTTGCAACCCAAAATTATTTAGCGGAAGGTTTAAACGACAAAAAGCGTTTAACGAACCGTTAAATACCGTTCTTGCAACCCGGCATGAATCTTTCTATTTAAAAAAAAAAATTGAGTGATTTTTATGAAAAATTTTATAGAAAATAGATAAGAATATATATTCAAGTAATGTGCCCCATCCATCCCTCTCGACATAATTAATTGATAAACGAAGAAGAATGGAGAAGTTTTTTTAGAAAACAGATATTTTGAAATAGTTCGTTCTTTAAATTAAATGATAAAGAATTTTATATAATTTATTTCATTCAAAGGCTATTTTAACCCACCACCTCCAAAAAAAAAAAAAAAAAAAACACCCCTATTACTAAATTACATTACCGATAAAAGAGAAAACATCTTTGTTATTAGATTAGACAAAAAGTAATTATATCTTTCAAATTTTATTATAAACTAATCAAGTATAGAGAAAAAATATTTAAATTGAAATATGAACAATTTCAAGATTCTCACTTATTAAGCCAATCACTTGTTATTATTTTTCTCAAATATTTATTAGAGTAAAATTCGTTTTAAAAAATAAACAGTAAATTTTAATTTAATCATGAATTTTTTAAATAAGGGTGGGACCGACCAGCTAACGAAATTCCCAATATATAATTAAACATAGAATTAAATAGAAAAAAATCTGGTGTGACTGGCGCACAGCACACAACTTTCTCTTACCTTCGGTAATCGAAAGTTGTGTTCTGTGCTTGTCACTTTTTGTGTCGACATGTATTTAGTTTCCGACAGTAGGGTACAATTGAATTCAAGATGTAAAATTTATAAGTATGGCAAAATATATATATATATTTTGTTACCATGGCAACCATTTCTCCTATCTTTTCTAAGGAGTACAAGAGTAAAGTGGTCTTCAGAAGATTTCAATCACAAAATGAGAATATACATTTTATTGAAGATCTAAAAAATAATTGATTTTTGAATTTTAAAAAAAATCGTTGGAGCAAATTTAGAGAAAATCGAAAAAAACTGGAAAAGTGCATCAGTAAAGTACTAGTACTTTTTGGCCGATTTTGTTCAAAAGCTTCGTGTCACGTCTCAGGGGGTGCCTAACTTAAAATTAAAATTTCAACCTCTTAGCTCAATTCCTTCATGCTTAAAATTGAACACACACCCACCCACACACCCACCCACACACACACACACACAGACAGACCATGTCGCGAAAACCACTTTTTTGGATTCAGGGGACCTCAAAACGTGAAGATCCATCAAAATCTCGACATCGAATTTTTGACATGAATCCAATACTTTCTCTCTATATATATATTACATATATACATAGGTAAGAGAAAGTAAAAATAATATTAATAAACGATTTTTTTACACTAATTTTTAAGAAAAAATATTAATATATTAAAATGAGAAGGAAAGATGTGAACCCAATTACACCCTATGTAATATAATATAAGAGAAGCTAAACACTTTTCAGGGATTCTTTCAAACGAACTGACTCCAAGATCAACAAGAAAGCAACTGACTGACGACTCGTGATAGCAATTTGGGCTCCGAGTTTCCAAAAATAAATAAATATTAAAGCAATTCTTTTTTTCTATTATTTTTACTTTCTCTTACCTCTATATAAATGTTAATATATATAGAGAAAGTATTGGATTCATGTCAAAAATTCGATGTCGAGATTTTGATGGATATACACGTTTTGAGGTCCCCTGAATCCAAAAAATTGGTTTTCGCGACATGGTCTGTCTGTGTGTGTGTGGAACAATATATCTCAAGAACGAAAAGAGCTAGGGGGTTGAAATTTTATATTTAAGTTAGGCACCCACATGGGACGTGACACGAGGCGGATGAACGTCTTATTTGCACAAATAACACAAGATAAAAAAAAAACTAAACACACGAGAGAGAGATTGAGAAAGAAGCCCAAACGACTGACTCATGTCTCGACTCAAATAAACTTAAAGACAAACCGCCTGACAGGCAGGCAGCCAGCAACCAAGCAGACATCGATCGATAGAGAAATAGCATTGCTATTTGAACGCCCAAGAATAAAAATTATCAAATAAATTCTCTATTTATAAAAATTCCAATCACTCGCAAACTAACGGGGTTTTATCAGTTGGAAATTAATTCGAAATTAAATAACTATATGAAAAGACTCCCTTTATTTACCCACCCTCAAAACTCACCCCCATATAGAAAGAATTTACGCATTGCCCTCCCAATCATTTCTATAGACCTAATATAGAAAGGAGATAATTTTTTAATTATTATTTTAAGTTAGAATATTCTCATACAGAATTAGAAATTGTATGAAGGGAGAATTTCTTTAGGCCTATAAGAGATTTTAAAAGAGAGAGAGAATGAATGACCTTTCCCAGGAAATGATGAGATAAATAGAAAAAATTTGACTGTCAGGACTTACCTAGTGAAGAGAGAAAGAGAGACCCTCGGGGTGCGCTTAGATGGGGATGCTCGGGCGACAAGGTCGATGCTTATATGACAAAGATAAGTGTTGAGATTTCGCTTCTTTTTGATGCTCCCTCATTTGCATGTTGATTTGTTTTAGCTGACTTTGACTCGTAGCCAAGTAACACATCAAGAGATACTGAAACAAAAGAAAATATAATTAATGATTATTAAATATCTATTTATTTGACTATTTTAAATATCTTATTCAACGTTAATATTTTAACAACTAGATATGACAATTTAAATTGATATTGAATAAAGTTTTTTACTTTCTCGTACCTCTATATATATGTTAATATATAGAGAGAGAAAGTATTGGTTTCATGTCAAAAATTCGATGTCGAGATTTTGATGGATCTTCACGTTTTGAGGTCCCCTGAATCCAAAAAAGTGGTTTTCGCGACATGGTCTGTCTGTGTGTCTGTGTGTGTGTCTGTGAACAAAATATCTCAAGAACGAAAAGAGCTAGGAAGTTGAAATTTTATATTTAAGTTAGGCACCCCCATGGGACGTGACACGAAGCTTTTGAACAAATTCGACCAAAGAGTACTAGCACTTTACTGATTCACTTTTTCAGTTTTTTTCGATTTTCTCAAAATTTGCTCCAACGATTTTTTTTAAATTCAAAAATCAATTATTTTTTTAGATTCTCTATAAAATGTATATTCTCATTTTGTGATTGAAATCTTCTGAAGACCACTTTACTCTTGTACTCCATAGAAAAGATAGGAGAAATGGTTGCCATGGTATCAAAATATAAATATTTTCCCATACTTATAAATTTTACATCTTGAATTCAATTGTACCCTACTGTCGGAAACTAAATACATGTCGACACAAAAAATCTGGTGTGACAAGCACAGTACACAACTTTCGATTACCGAAGGTAAGAGAAAGTTGTGTGCTATGCGCCAGTCACACGAGATTTTTTATTATTGTTTTAATAAATTCTATAGTTTTTGTTTAATTTTCGTAAATTGGAAGGGAGGGGGAGAATTAATATAATAAATTGAAAAAAAAAATTAATTGTCAGGGTCTACCTGGTGCAGATAGGGAGAGAGAGAGGCAGCCCCTATGTGTGTTGAGATGCTGATACTCTGGCGATTAGGTTGATGATGAAGGGAGAAGGCGACCTCTAGCAAAGTCACCTTCTGGAAGAAATAAAAATGATACAAATTATTATTTTTTCTTACTAAATAAGATTCGTGTGTGTGTGTGTGTATGTTAACTAGAAGATAGAGAGAATTTGCCAGAAAGGAGAAATTTTACAAAAAAAAAAAATAATAATAATAATATTGATTAACTATTTTTTAGTAATATTATTTTAATTAGAACGGGAGATGTCAACCCCTTATCACAATTTTATTTCATCATTTAAAAAAATGAAAATATTTAACTACTGTATGTTTTGAGTGAGAAAATAAATTAAAATGAAATATGCAAATAATAAATACCTTTCAACAACCGCAAGGTAAGAGACTGTTCTCAGTCGACTTGCTCCTGGCTCGAGCTGAATGCAACTAAAACACTTCGTTTGCTTTTTCTATCAACTCACAATTATAAAATTATAATAATTTGCGTATGAGTTTATTATTTGCTAATGAAGATGACGCACTTGGATGTTTTGTTTTCTCTTCTGAAACAAAGAAATATTTAATTATTATTTCCTATGTTATAGATTATCTTAAGATAAGTTTTAATTATTCAATAAAGATTAAAAAATAACAATTATTATTTTTTCTTATTAAATATGATTCATCCCAATGGCTAACTGCCGAAAGGGGAAATAAATAAAAAAAAAAAAAAAAAAAATATGATTCATGTGTTTGTGTGAAGAAAAAAAGAGTTTACAAAAATATAAAAAATAATATTGATAAACGATTTTTTTACACTTATATTTAAGGGAAAATATTAATGAAATTAAAGATGTACACCCTATTACACCCTCTGGTTTCAAGTTTTAAGACAAAGGATAATTTTATAAATATGTTTTAAGAAAGAAAATATAAAAATAAAATGTTAACCCTTTCTTCAAGAGAAATATTCAAATTATAAGTACCTTTTAATTGTGGAGAGGGGGTGCGTGTGACGTTTTATTCTCACAAACAGAATCGCACTGGAGAAGAGGCACTTTGCAGAGAGATGAGTTCAATCGACTGGCCATTTTGACGCAGATGCATTTGCTCTCTTCTGAAACAAAGAAATATTTTTTTTTTTTTTTTAATCGTCTTCTATCATCATATTTTAAGTATTTAATAAAGATTATTTGATTAAATAATTGTTTTATTTTCCCGTAATCCTTTCCTTTCCCATGTTTAAATATAAAAGTGTAACCGGCAAATTAATTATTTTAATTTTATTTTATTTCCAATTCTAATTTCTCAATATTATTTTTTATTTTTTTTATTTTATCTAATTCATTTATTTTTCTCAAGTAGAAAATTCGTTTATTTTCTCTAAAATTTTTCTAACGTATTTTTAACTTTTGTATAAAATTTCCGTCGCCTCATGCGAACGACACGAGCACAATTCAATTGCTTTGTGACTCTCGTCCTGAACAGTTGCATTGGTTATTCACAATATTTTTGCGTCCTGCAAAATTAATTCGACAGCCCTTGTCAATATTATTATATTTTTATTATTACATAACCCTTATGTATTAATACTTTTTCTGGTTAATTAATGACCCAGTTTTTTTTCTCTAATTAAAATATTTTTTTACGTTCTTCAACTTGTTACCTGTTATACATTTTTATCGTTATTCATATTATTACTGTATCATTTTAAAGGAGAATTAAACTAATTACGTGTTAATTAATAATTGTTAAATCAAAAATTTCGTGTTGTCATTTGGTGTGTGTGCGTGTGAACCCTTCCCCCACCATCAACCATCTTCAACGACAATTTGGCAACGGGAAACGAAAATTCATCATAGTTGGTACCCAACCTGGAGCCAGCAGAAAATCATCAATCATAAATAGCATCCAACCTGGAGCTATAACTGCATAATATTTATTATAAAGGGCACCCAATCTAGGGCAAACTTTATAAAATCTATTATAAAAGTATATTAGTATGTTTTTCGGATACTTAGCTTAGTTAGCTTCAAATGGGGAATTAATACAATTTAAATTATAATTTTTACCTCAAGTCATTCAGATAGGGGATTAATAAAAAATATTTTTTTTTAATTAAGTAGCCTACTTGATTTGTTTCTAATTTGAAAGGTATAATTGGTTTTTGTTGAATTTTCTTAAGGGTTTGTTTCTTTTTGATAATTTTTTTTTTTAACAAATCTTTCTATTTAAAAAAGAAAATTGAGTGATTTTTATGGATTTTTATAGAAAAGAATAGATGAGTATATATTCAAGTAATTTGCCACCTCCATCCCTCTTAACATATTTAATTATTAATTGTTAAATGGATGAATAATTGAGAAGTTTATTAGAAAAATTAAGATATTTTGAAAATGTCTGTTCTTTTAATTAAATGATAAAGAAATTTATATATAAAGATATTTGAATCAGTGGCTATTTTAAGCCACCACCTCCAAAAAAAAAAAAAAAAAAAAAAAAACACCCCTATTACTACACTACCTTACCGATCGAAGAGAAAAAATCTTTTTTATTAGATTAGACAAAAAGTAATATACATAGAAATCAAGTTCGTAGCTAGTAAAAAAAAATTATTTAAAAAAAAATAAAATTTAATAAATTAACTGAATGATTTGGAGTAAAAATTCTAATTTTAATTATAATATTTCAAAAGGAGACGATAAACAAACAAACCCATAGCACGGAAAATGAATAATGACAAAAAAATAGGAAAAATTCTAACAGGAATATATCCTCGTCATTTCGACCGTATATAGCGTAAAAACACTTTAAAAAAAAAATCTTCCCAATTAATGAAACTTGTAATTAAAGGCGGCGAGTAGAGAAACTGTTGAAGAAAAGAATCCATTTACACAGTGAAAAAAAAATTCCACCTCTAAAAATCTCTTATTACTATACGATTGACGAGAGATAAAAGTTTAAGAATTTATATTTTCATTTATTTAATTTAATAATAATTTCTTATTAAATATTATAGGAGAACTAAATTCTCAGTTAGAAGGGTGGAGGGTGGGTGACAAGGGATAGAAAGTAATACATTTGCTTAAAAGTAAAAAATAAAAAATAATATATTAATAATTTTCTATTAAAATTTAGTTTTTGAAAAAAAAACTACTGTTTTGTTTATTAGAAGGGGTGATTTACACCCTTTCTCACCCTCCACCTGGGGTAAACGACTTCATCATAACGTTGTATTTAAAAATTGGATAATTTTATAAGTATATTTTAAGAGAGAAAAAAAATAAATTGAAAATAGAAATTTAATTCATTATGGAAATGAGATATGATATTTACCGTAATAATAAGATGACCAGACGGGGAGTAACGAGTTTGGGGATGAACGTTTTATTTGCACACACAATACAAATGAAACTGAACACACGAGAGAGAGAGAGCGATTGAGAGGGGATCCCAAATGACTGAGTCGTGTCTCGTCTCGAATACTACTGACAGACAGGCAACCAGCAAACAAGCAGACATCGATCGATAGAGAAATAGCATTCCTCTCTGAACGCCCAAGAAAAAAAATTATCAAATAAGTTCTCTATTTATAAAAATTCTTTTCACTTGCAAACTAACGGGGTTTTATTCTGATGGGAATAAATTCGAAATTAAATAACTATTAACTATATTAACTATATTAAAAGACTCCCTTTATTTACCTACCCTTAAAAACTCACCCCTAATAAATTAAAATACTTCCTAGTGTTATTTATTGTATTTATTTATTTATTAGGGATAAATTCGAAGTGAAATAATTTTTAAAAGACTCCCTTTAATTACCCACCCTTAAAACTCACCCCTAATAAATTAAAATACTTCCTAGTGTTATTTGTTGTATTTATTTATTTATTAGGGATAAATACGAAGTAAAATAATTTTTAAAAGACTCCCTTTAATTACCCACCCTTAAAACTTACCCCTAAATAAATATAATACTTTCAAGTGTTATTTTTTGTATGTATTTATTTATTAGGGATAAATTCGAAGGAAAATAATTTTTAAAAGACTCCCTTTAATTACTCACCCTTAAAACACACCCCTAATAAAATAAAATACTTTTAAGTGCCATTTTTTGTATTTATTTAAATATTTGGGATAAATTCGAAGCGAAAGAATTTTTTAAATAACTCTCTACCTTAAAACACAGCCCCGAATAGAAAGAATTTTCTCATTGCCCTACCAATCATTTCTATAGACCTAATATAAAAAGGAGATAATTTTTTATTATTATTATTCTAAGTTATAATATTCTCAAAGAGAATTAGAAATAAAATGAGGGAGGATTTCTTTTGGCCTATAAGAGATTTTAAAAGAATGACTTACCCAGGAAATGATGAGATAAATTGAAAAAATTTTATTGTCAAGACTTACATAGTGCAGAGAGAGAGACCCTCGGAGTGCACTTAGATGGGGATGCTCGGGCGACAAGGTCGATGCTTATATGACAAAGATACGTGTTGAGATTTCGCTTCTTTTTGATGCTCCCTCAGTTGCATGTTGATTTGTTTTAGCTGATTTTGACCCGTTGCCAAGTAACACATCAAGAGATGCTGAAACAAAAGAAAATATAATTAATTATTATTAAATCTATTTTTTTCAATTTTATTATAAGGACTATATCTATTTTTTTTTTTGTCTAATTTAAATATCTTATTCAACGTTAATATTTTAACAACTAGATATGACAATTTAAATTAAATAAATTTTTTTTTATTATTGTTTTAATAATCCAAATTTCCTTTCTTAATTACTTGTTGAAATATTTATTTCTCAAATATATTTTCTAGTCAATCGTAAACACAGGGCCGGCGCAAGCTATTCTGCCGCCCTAGGCAAGATATTTTTTTTGCGCCCCCCCCACCCCAAAAAACTTTAAAAATTTAATTTGCCGCCCCCTCCTTAAAATTTTCCCCGATCTCAAAAATTTTTCTGCTTTTTTTTTTTGCGGAACCAAAATTTTTTCCCGTGTGCCGCCCGCGGAACATTTTCTCTTGCGCGGAACCAAAATTTTTTCCCATCCGGGAAAATATTTTACCTTTTTTTTTTAAGAGACACAAAATTTTGCCGCCCCCGGGACCGAAATTTTTTCCCGTGTGCCGCTTGCGGAACCAAAATTTTTTTTATTTATTTTTCCCTTTTTGCCGCCCTCTCCAGGTTGCCGCCCTAGGCGGCCGACTAGTTTGCCTAGTGGACGCGCCGCCACTGCGTAAACAGCAAAGCACAATTATTAATAAAATTTTTGCTTTTATTAATTAAATAAATATTATTTTAATCACTTGAAAATCAGGACAATTTTTTACTTTTTCTTACCTCTATATATGTTAATATATAAAGTATTGGATTTATGTCAAAAATTCGATGTCGTGATTTTGATGGATATACATGCTTTAAGGTACCATGAATCCAAAAAAAAGTGGTTTTCGCGACATGGTCTGTCTGTCTGTCTCTGTGTTCAATTTAAAGCATGAAGGAATTGAGCTACCGGGCTAAAATTTTATTATAATTAAGTTAGACATCACTCAGAAGAGTGAAAATAAGCTTTTAAACAAAATCGGCCAAAAGGTACTAGTTACTGATGTACTTTTTCAGATTTTCTCTCTCTATATATTAACATATATAAAGAGATAGGAGTACGTAAAAAAATCTGGTGTTACTGGTCGCACAGCACACAACTTTCTCTTACATTCGGTAATCGAAAGTTGGGTTTGTGCTTGTCACACCAGATTTTTTTGTGTCGAGATATATTTAGTTTCCGCCGGTATTTTCGAATTCAAGATGTAAAATTTATAAACATGCGATAATATTTATATTTCATTACCATGGCAACCATTTCTCCTAACTTTCCTATGAAGTACAAGAGTAAAGTGTGCTTCAAACAATTTGGAGGTCAAAATGAAAATATACAATTGAAAGAGCATCTTAAAAATAATTGATTTTTGAATTTTAATCAAAATCGTTAGAGCGAATTTTGAGAAAATGGAAAAAAACTGAAAAAGTACATCAATAATGGCCTATTTTGATTAAAAGCTTATTTTCGGGTCCGATGAGCAGATTGAAATAAAATTGTTTTATTTCTAATTCTGGCTGCCTACCCGGTATCAATAATATCGACGCTCTCAGTAGAAAAGTGCCTAACTCCACTTATTTCCGAAAATTATTTTTTTGTATTTTCTGTTGAAAAATATTTCTTATACCCTGAACTGGGTAAGAGCGTAATTCAAATTTTGCAGTTCGAAAGGTTTCAGCACGAAAAGTGTTTAACAGTGGCTCTAATAGTGAAAATGAAATGGTTTTTGGCTCTCCTGAAAAATAAACAAAAATGGAGTTAGCCACTTTACTAATTAGAATGTCGATATGTATTATTAGTAATATCAAAATTTTTGGAAAAAACTTTTTAGGTAAAGTACTACATCCAGGTGACCTATTTACCCCAAAATTTTATAGAAATCTACAATTTTACTGTAAGGTTTATATACTAAATTTCATCCAAATGGCTGCTTGCGTTTTGAGCAATCGTGTTCACACACACCCACAGAAGTAATTCCAAAAGAATATACGAGAAAGTTTTAGGGAAGTCATTTCCGATTTTTTTTCATTTAAATAAATTATTATTTACTAAAAGGACTTTGAATGAAAGCAGTTTAAAAATTTCAAGAGGTAATAATCAATTATTTTTTTGTTATCTAGTTTAAATTCTATTATTATTAATTCTCCTCCCCAAATGTTCTCTGACTTTATACGATGTTGCCTTCCCATCAACCTCTACATCGAGCATCCTATTTATAAGTTAATAATTAAAAAAAAAAAAAAATCTTGAATTGAGAATTGAAAAAAATTTTCTATTTTATCACGAATTGATTTTAATAAAAGAAAAAATACTATTAAAAATACTAAAATACTGTATCTAATAATAGTACTTTTATACCGTTCAATGAAGTTTTCCTTCTATTTTAAAAAATTTAAACCAACAACACGTAAATAGAATCCCGATGCAGAGGCTCACTCAACTGAGGTAGGTATGGTGAAAAGTAGCGAAAATCGAAATATAGGTAAGAGAAGGTAAAAATTTGTAAATGGTTTGAAATAAGAATTAAATTATAAGTCAAATTTTGTCATTCCCATAGGATATATTATTTGAAAAATAAAAACTCACCAAATGGCAACTCGAAATAACGTTGAGTTCATCTCGATTAACCCCTCTGGGAACAAATTCTGAAAATAAAAAAAATTTTAAAAGTGTTATATTTGAAAATCTTATGTCATTATGCAAATAGATATTCAATTTAATTATTATTTTCCCAAATTTGAAGATATCAATTTTGAAAATGTTTGTGTTAAGTCGGGTTTCCACGAATGCATGTCATCGTGCATCGCATGAGTTTAAGATCTTGTTTCTTGTTGCGGAATCCAGTGTTAACAAAATAGTCTGGCAAATGAACAAGAGAAAATAATAATTAAATTGAAATGTGAACAAGATTCTCACTTTTTTTTATGAGTAATAAGTTTAGATTTAAAAATTTACTTTAAGAAAATAAATTTATTTTATAAATTTATAGTAAATTTAATTTAATCACGAATTGTTTAAATAATCTAATTAGGAGTGAACCGCCCTAATGGCGAATAATAATTAAATAAATAGAAAGAAAATAGAAGAATTAATAGATATCTACAAGATAAATATTTTTTACTTTCTCTTACCTCTATATATATGTTAATATATATTACTTTCTCTTACCTCTATATTTATGTTAATATATAGAGAAAGTATTGGATTCATGTCAAAAATTCGATGTCGAGATTTTGATGGATCTTCACGTTTTGAGGTCCCCTGAATCCAAAAAAGTGGTTTTCGCGACATGGTCTGTCTGTCTGTCTGTGTGTGTGTTTTTTTTTATTCGACTTTTTACTTTCTCTTACCTCTATATATATATGTTAATATATATATAGAGAGAAAGTATTGGATTCATGTCAAAAATTCGATGTCGAGATTTTGATGGATTTTCACGTTTTAAGGTCCTGAAAAGTGGTTTTCGCGTCATGGTCTGTGTGTGTGTGTGTGTCTGTCTGTCTGTGAGCAAAATATCTCAAGACCGAAAAGAGCTAGGCGGTTGAAATATTATATTTAAGTTAGGCGCCCCCATGGGACGTGACACGAAGCTTTTGAACAAAATCGACCAAAAAGTACTAGTACTTTACTGATGCACTTTTTCAGTTTTTTTCGATTTTCTCAAAATTCGCTCCAACGATTTTTTTTTAAATTCAAAAATCAATTATTTTTTAGATTCTCTTTAAAATGTATATTCTCATTTTGTGATTGAAATCTTCTGAAGACCACTTTACTCTTGTATTTCATAGGGAAGATAGGAGAAATGGTTGTAATGGTAACAAAATATAAATATTTTCCCAAACTTATAAATTTTACATCTGACACAGTGTGAATTCATACGTTCCGTACTGTCGGGAACTAAATATATGTCGACACAAAAAATCTGGTGTGACAAGCACAGAACACAACTTTCGATTACCGAAGGTAAGAGAAAGTTGTGTGCTGTGCGACCAGTCACACCAGATTTTTTTTAAGATACAATTATTTTTTCACAAAAGATAGACAAGAAGATTAAAACAGAAGATAAGGCATGTACAATTCGGATTTGAATAAACCCTAAACTACTCACATATTTGTTAAATATAATTTTATATAATCGAATTGAAAAATACGATTGACAAATAATTATGAAATGAAAAAGAAATATGAACGAATTTATGCTGAGGAACTTTGACAGATGAAACAATTTAATCTATCTCTATTAGTTCTATTAATTATGTATTATTTGACGTAATTTTAAGAAATAAAAGATTCTAAATAATACATTTCTAGTTTTATTGAAATTTGGAATTAATTTGGTCCCTTGGGGACAAAAACAAAGGGAATGCTTAAAGTTTTAAGAAAAAATATGACCTCTATGGACCAGCGCGCTGGTGTATTTTTCTCCGAAAACCTTATATATTAATTGATTTAGATACAAATCAATTGAAATAAATAGGGACCGGTTCTAAATGGCCACGATGCCGATAATAAATATAATAATATTTCAGCAAAGAAATTGGTCGATAACTAATATTTTATACCATTTATTTTAAGTTTTTAGAAGGGATGATTTACACCCTCTCCCACTTTATGTATATTGCGAGTTAAATAAAATAAATTTAAAGAGAAAAAAAGGAAATAAATAATAATTATAATTGGAATAAGCGGGCTTGGTGTAGGGGTTAGCGTGCTGGCCTTGTGTACCAAGAGTCGCGGGTTCGGATCCCAGGCAGTCCGATGATTTTATTTAAATCATTTGGATACAAAATGGCTTAAATAAGAATGCCTGGATCCCACATATGTATATTAATCAATAACGGATATCGTAAAAGTCTTATATGGCCTGAGTTGCCGAAAAGACTGTGTGAATGGGTGTGTGAGTGTGAATTAGAAAAAAGTATGAGTGTTTTTTTTTTTTTTTTTTAGTTAAGAAAATGAATTAGAAAGAAAGCGACATTAGTATAAAAATTCAAAAAGAACTTAAAATAAGATGGTTACCCTGTACCATATAGTGAAAGCCTATTAAAAAAATATATTTGAGTAAATATTTGAATTGGGTATAGGACTTTGCAGCCATTAATTAATGGAATGCAGGAATTAAATAAAGACCTTTATTTAAATGTTGACCATCGACGTTTCGGTCGCAAATCACCATTGATTGTAAGAAGCCCTAAGCGAACGAGTCATTCACTCTTAATACATATAAATTAAATAAATATTGTATAATTTGCAAGGATAGTTAAAATTTTAATACTGTTAATCTTATATTCTAACAATTAATCGTCCTGGGGAAGGGCGGATTAAGGGGGGGGGGGGCGATCCCCCGGATTCACAATGTTATAAAACTAGTAATCTAAAGAAATTTTGATTATAAATTAATAAATATTGTATAATTTCAAGATAGTTAAAATTTTAATACTGTTAATCTTTATTCTACAATTATCGTCCTGGGGACAGGGCGGATTAGGGGGGGGGGGCTCGCCCCCCGAGTTCACAATGTTATAAAACTAGTAATCTAAATTTTGATTTCGCTTTAATTTCAATTGAATTTGTTACCAATCAATTTAATAAATAGGAAAGGTCCATAGATCCATAGATGCCCACAAAGTCCTTAAATAAAATAAAATAAAATAATAATAAAACCCCCCCCCGACAAAATTCATTAATCCCCACTCCTGGAAGGTCGTGATTTGCGACCGAAACGTCGACGGTTAACAATTAAATAAAAGGTAAACATTTGAGTAAGATGGATAGAAAAAAATTTTAAGATTTTAAATTCTAATAACAGTTAACACCCATTAAAATGCACACCCTTTGAAATTTGAATAAGTAAATGTATAAAAATCCATTTCAATATTAAGATGTATTTAAAATTTGTAAGAAGATAAAATACATTTCTGTTCCCTCCCTTAATTAATTAGATTAGAATAATAAAAATCTAGTAACAATAGAATTTAAAAAAATTAGGAAAAATCTGGTGGGACTGGCGCACAGCACATAACTTTCTCTTACCTTCGGTAATCGAAAGTTGTGTATTGTGCTTGTCATGCCAGATTTTTTGTGTCGACATGTATTTAGTTTCCGACAGTACGGTACATTCGATTTTCAAGATGTAAAATTTATAAGTATGGGAAAATATTTATATTTTGTTACCATGGCAACCTTTTCTCCTATCTTTCCTATGGAGTACAAGAGTAAAGTGGTCTTCAGAAGATTTCAATCACAAAATAAGAATATACATTTTAAAGAGAATCTAAAAAATAATTGATTTTTGAATTAAAAAAAAAATCGTTGGAGCGAATTTTGAGAAAATCGAAAAAAACTGAAAAAGTGCATCAGTAAAGTACTAGTACTCTTTGGTAGATTTTGTTAAAAAGCTTCGTGTCACGTCCCATGGGGGCGCCTAACTTAAATATAATATTTCAACCGCCTAGCTCTTTTCGGTCTTGAGATATTTTGTTCACAGACAGACAGACACACACACACACGACAGACCATGTCGCGAAAACCACTTTTTTGGATTCAGGGGACCTCAAAACGTGAAAATCCATCAAAATCTCGACATCGAATTTTTGACATGAATCCAATACTTTCCCTCTCTATATATATTAACATATATATATAGAGGTAAGAGAAAGTAAAAAGTCGAATAAAAAAATTTTTTTATAAAATAAAATAGGGTTGTTTTAGGTAAGAAATAAAAAAATAAAAGAAGTAAAAATTTGACTTCAGTTTAAATAAGAAAGAATAAAATAAAATTGGACGGCAAATTTTGTCATTTCCTCGACTGACAGCTACTAATTATTAATATTAATAGAAAAATGAAATGTTCAAAATAATAAACTCACCAAATGGTAACGCGAGATGAGGGATGAGTTCATCTTAATAATTAACCATAGATGCATCATTATTATTCTTCTTCGCCTGCTCGATCATATCTCTCGTTGAAACCAAGTCTTCCTAGGTACTCCTCTTGTAGTCATTCCAGGAGTCCCATATCGTATGCCGTCCTCGCCACTCCACTATTTTCTTGAGCTACGACATGGCCAGTGCAGAACCAGCCCAAGGCCAGCAGCCTTTGCAGAGTGATGAGTTCAATCGACTAGCCTCTTGCCCCCCTTGACGCAGATGGATTTGCTTTTTTAAGCCCTCTCTTCTGAAACAAAGAAATATTTTTTTTAATCTTCTTCTATCATCATATTTTAAGTATTCAATAAAGATTATTTTATTAAATAATTGTTTTATTTTCCCGTAATCCTTTCCTTTCTCAAGTTTAAATATAAAAGTATATTAACTTAGTATGTTTATCGGGTATTAGCTTCAAATGGGGTAATTAATAGGTTGAAATTTTATTTTTAAGTTTTGTACCCTCCTGGACAGTGAAAATAAGCTTTTAAACAAAATCAGCCAAAGAGTACTAATACTTTACTGATGTACTTTTTCAGTTTTTTTCGATTTTCTCAAAATTTGCTCCAACGATTTTGATTAAAATTCAAAAATCAATTATTTTTTACCTAAATATTTTTCGAGATCTATATATTTGAATAAGATAATAGTATTCAAAATAACTCGATTTGGACTTAACTAGTCATAGATATATTTAACAAGACTGTGAGTGTTTTTTATTGACGAGGCCAAACATCCCATGGCCCCCGGGAATCGAACCCAGGATCTCCGCCTTTCCGGGGCATAGGCGTGCTAACCATTGCACCAGGCCACCGGACCCTCGACCTGCACCAATAAAACTCACTTCCCCTTATTTGCAGTTAGTCGCGCAAGTTACTAACTCGTAACGAAAACGTGAAAAATTTTTCACTTATGCGCCATAGGGGGCCATGGGATGTTTGGCCTCACCAATAAAAAATACTCACATGTCTTGTTAAATTATTTTTTAGATGCTCTTTAAAATGTATATTCTGAATGTATGTAACTCACACAAGCACAGAACACAACTTTCGATTACCTAAGGTAAGAGAAAGTTGTGGGCTGTGCGACAGTCACACCAGATTTTTTTCTATTAGAAAAGGATATTTGGGAAAAATTCAATAGAAATGAATATAATTCAATGTTTTTTTATCCATTATTCCATTATTCCATCCCACTAGGCATATTTAATTATTAATTGACAAGGGATGAATAATTGAATAATGTTTATTTACCTGAGAAAGAGAAGAGGGAGATTGAGATGTTGCTACTGAACCGAAATGCGAATTTCTAAAGTCCGAGCCTGACTTCAAGCGCTCTGAATCGAGTGACGGGGAGTGCAGTCATCTTCAAGTGGGGAGCGAAAATCTATAACAAGGGATAATAATACAAAATTGTTTACAAAAATTTGTCATTTCTTCTTTGATTTTTAGACCAACTTTCTTAGTAATATTATTGGAAAAATAAAGTGATTCAAATATTAAGCTCACCAAATAGGAACTCTAAATAACGTTGAGTTCATCTGGCTGCACTAACGACAAGAAGCATCTGATAACGAATTCTGAAATTAAAAAAAGAAAAAGTTAAAAAAATTAGTTTGAATTAATGATTAGTAAATTTATATTCGATAATATCAAGTCAATATGCAAATATATATATATATATATATATTCAATAAACTATATCTCCCCATTTATACTTTCATTTAATCCACAGTTTTCAAAAAAATAAATTAAACTAAGAAAAGAACAAAGATATATAATATTAAATAGATATTACCTTATATATATATATTTTTGATGATTGGATGTCATTTTGTTCTCACTCAAAGTTAAACCATCTCAGATGATTCATAATCAAATCTAAAATTAAATTAATATTTATTTAATATTAGAATAATAGAATAAAATTAATAGATATAATAGATACCTAATTTTATATTTTGAAGAAAAAAATCTCACTAGAGTTTCAACAAATCTAATGAGACGCAGTCACTTCTGATTTCATCTTTTTTTGAATGGATGAATAAAGTCCAAAGACTTATGATGCCTATGGAAGCTAGTTTGTTCCAAATAACGATAAGTCCAAATATATAAAGACCAAAAGAAGACTTGACATGTTCTACTAATAGTCGTTAGCTTGGTAATGAAGGGATGATGCCCCTCTTGTGTTTCGGGAATATCATTGGGTGAATTGATATAATTTGGTTCTGCTGAGGTTCTTTATACTACTAGATTGTCATTCGACATCCCTTTCCAAAGGTGAGAACCATCCGTCGAGATATGACTTAATTTGGGCCTTGAAGAGGGTGTGAGAGAGAGTAGCGCTTAGATTTGAAGTGAAACCCGAGCTTCTGAAAAATAAAAGAAAATACAGTATTATAATAATTTAATATTAAATTTTGTTCATTTATATTTCTTAGTGACGAGAGAGACAAAAGTCATCCATAAAAAATTCTTTCTTTTCTAATACTATATAATTTTCTTTCAATTCATTCTGATATTAAATATATAATGAATGTCATATTCTCTTTTAGAAGAGCAGTCAACCTGGAGTAGATCTTGGTAAGTCAAAAATTAAAGTAATAATTAATTAAATGAAATGGCCTAAACATATATGCATATATATATAACCTAAGTTTAAAGTTTCATATTCAAGTGAAGATTATTAGCTATTTACGAAATAAGCTTTCTTTGAAATCATGTAAAAATAATGTGAAAATAAGTTGTTTTTTTTTTAAGATTTATAAAGCTCCGATATGGCCAATATTAAATTATATGATTATTTCAATGTTAAAAAAAAAAAAAAAATGAATGGAAACTTTTTATAGTTCAAAATTATAAGAGAATTCAAAAAATATTTTCATCTTCTTTTATACAAACAATGAAATAATCACATAAGAAAATCTATGGGGTGATTACTTACATTTGAAAATAAAATCTTGATGTTTGTTACTTTCTTGTTCTTAAAGACTTTCAAATTTTAGTCATTTTTTATTGATACTGTCCAAATTTAAAAACCTAAAAATAAAAAATATTAAATTTTAGATGATAGTCTTAGAAAAGATTCAAATAGAATTATTTATACAGGTGTATAGGCCTATATATATATGGAAAATTAAAAATTCGAATAACATCTTTGCAAAAAGAATTTGATTTAAGTATTAAATTTATTGATGTGCTCTTTTATCCTTTAGTTTACTTTGAAATTAAAATAATGAAAAGTGAAGAAAATAAAAAGGAAATAGAAATAATTGGAATTGTGCAAAAAAAAAAAAAGAAAGAAAAGATAGGGCCTATAATTAAAAAAAATTAAAAAAATCAAAGTCATGAAATCTAAAACGAGGGGTGATTGTTCAAAATCTAAATTTAAAATAAATAATTTAAAAAAAAGATTAATTTTTATAATCAGTCCATGTTAAGGGAATGCACCCATTTGACAAAAGATGAAAATAATAATAAAAGATTAAAATTTATTATTTAATAAATCACTTAAACCATTTTAAATATATTAATAAAATAGGGAATAACTTTAAAAAGTCGAAAATACGAAATAAAAGAGAGAATAAGATAGAATCATAACCAATAGGAGCAAATGACATTCAACGATAATCTCTACACATTTTAAGTCGTAATGAAATTTAATTTACAAATTAAATTAGTAGAAAATATCTAATTAAAACAAAAAAAGAGAAAGAAATGCAAATTAAATAATAAATACCTTATAAAATTGAGATAATTGTTAACTGAACTTGACAGGTGATGAGAAGCACACACACACAGACACGCACACACTTGGAAAGCAGAGGCGAGCTCTCTTATAAAAGTTGGTTCAATCACTTGATGAAATACACCAAAAAATTAAAACATTTTTTTCTATTAATTTCAAATAAAATATTAATTATTTCTTTATTTTAGTATTTAAATAAAATATATATATCACTTTTTAATTAAAAGAAAGAAATTAATTCGGCCGACTCTCTAAAGGTTGGTTCAATAACTTGTTGATCTATAAGTTTTTGAAATTCATATACAATAAAAGCTGATATAAATAAAATATTAATTAAGTTTACTATTTAAATAATACCATGTTTTATATATATAATATACTATTTAAATAATCAATATTAATATAATTAAATATCTTAAGCATGGGCGTAACTAGAGAATTTAGCTGGGGGGGGGGGCATGGGACCCGGCTATCCTCCGGGGGCCCTGATATTCCCCATATTTTTTCAATTTTTCTTGGGCCTGGGAGCTTTCTGGGGGGGGGGGGCACCCCGGCACCCCTAGTTAGGCCATGCTCTTAAGACAGAGGAATTATTCAACCACTAACTTTTTTGTGCATGCCTCCCGACCTAGCCACTATACATGCATTGTAAGACGACTTCACGTCAAAATAGAAACCTGTATTTATTTATTGTTTTATTAGAATAACAATTTGAGCGACAATTTCTAGCTTTTCTAGTATCCATGATTATGTGAAATAAATGGCGTCATTTTGCGGAGTTGTGTTCATGTCAAATGCTGAAAAGCGATTAATAAGAATCATCGTGTGCATGGGATTTTATAAGTCAATTGCAACTGAACAGTTCAACATCTAGGAACAGCAATTGTTCCAGTTCAGCTATTCGGATCACATAATTTAAAAATGTGGTGTGACTGACTAGCTAGAAACGAACGAAGGAGAGATAGAAAATGCTATAACTTCACGGGGGGCCGGTAGGGTTTGAGGTGTGTTTCTTCGTGCACTTAAGCACCTCGGGGATCAGGGGCGTATATAGAAATTTTTTCGGGGGGGCCACTCAAAAATTTTTCTGAGGAAAATTTTTTTTTTAAGAAACTATACTTTTTTCACACGAAATTTTTTGAGGAACATTTTTTCTATTGAGGAACCAAAGTTGTCCATCCTGCGGAAAAATTTGTTGCGCTGATGTCTGTATATCCCTATATATGTATATGTGTTTGGGAAATTTCGGGGGGGGCCGGGCCCCCTCGGCCCCCCCCAAATACGCCCCTGTCGGGGATATAAACGGAGATCCCGATAGGAATTTCAAATAATAATATTAATTAATACTCTCTTTCCTGTTGGGAAGAGGGTTAAAACCCTCCCTCGTGGTGGAGCCACTGCCTCCGGAGGCTCTGTGAAGGTTTTGAAATTTTCTTTTTAAAAAATTATAATTATTATTATTGGTTTTACAGTATTTTGTGTAAAAAAATTAAATTCTTATTTTGAGCATAAAGACATCAACATTACAAAAGTACCGTCAAAGAGGGATACTTTGAACACTTTTTTCGTAAAAGTTGAATAACTCTAAAGATATTATGATTAAATTTTTCAACTAAATAAGGAAGATGTATACCGCTATTAACAATGTTTTTATATAGTAATTTATTCATTCAACTTACACGAAATGTCTTTTTTTTATAAAATACAGCTGTTCAAAGTTAGGTATATGAGTAATGAATCTTTGAACACTGCATGTTTTTGGTCAAATTTCAACGAAATACCAATCGCAGAGTAACTTTCAAAGGTAATAAATACAATTTAAGAGTTCACAAAAATATTAGTTTCGTCTCAGCGAAAAAAAACCAAGAAAATTTTTTTTGTATATGTTTTGCTTATACATTGCTTCTATAGCTTAAGTACTGTAAAGTTGTTCAAAAATGCATGCAAAATAGGCATTAAATAATATTTTGGTAGGTGATAAATAGTAAATAAAAATTTATTTTAAACATTTTGGTACAATTCGCTACAAGATGCAAGTTTTGCGACCCGGATCATCCGACAAATTGGTCTCGTCGTAATTAAATATGTGCGTAGGCGGCACATTAATTTCATCACCATTTTCATCAACGTCTTTTAAAGTAATCTCTAAATTACTAAAGTATGATGTGATAACTTCTTTCCCAACTTTAGCTCTGCCACTTTTTATGTTTTGGGTCAATTTTTGGGCCAAGGAGTTTTTGTGTCTTTTAATAAACAGCCTAGTGTATAATTTTTATATGTTCTACTTCCCAATTGCTTCTTGTAGTGCTGTAAACAAAAGCACACAAATTATTTATTAATTTTATTAAAATATGTTACAATTTGCTAACATTGAACATGTGAAGGTAACTTTGAACGGGTGTTCAAAGTTATACTAATTTTTACAATTTAAGGTTATATTTTAAATAAAAATTGATATTAAAATTATGTTTAATAAAAAGCATAAAGCTTTTATTGCAATAGTTACAAAAACGAACAAATTATTAAATGCAATAAAATTTTGAAAAGAAAACATACAATAATACTGAAATTAAGATAAAAGTTTACTCACCTTTTAAAACTAAATTTGAACGTTTTTTTCTTGATAGCGAATGACATTCAGTTCTGCCGAAATAGAAAAATTTAACACACTACACTAAATCTTTGAAATCTAAACTGCCAACACAAATAAACGTTTCATATATTTGCATGCAAATAAAATTGCCTAACTGGTTTAAACAAAATTTTTTTTTTGTTCAAAGTTACCCTCGATGTTCAAAGTATCCCTCTTTGACGGTATAACAGTTAATTTGTAATTTTTAGAAAAGGTCGTCGGACTATCGCCACGTTTCCCCAATAAGGGAGTTCCTGAGTGTAATAAAAAAAAATAATTAGGATAAAAAAATTTATGAAGGATAATAAATAATTTATTTATAATTTTCTATATATATAATATATATAGTGTTTTACAGTTCATAATCAATCTTATTTAATTAAATTCAACTATAAATTTTATATTTATATATATTTATATATTTATATTATTTAAACAAATAAAATTGCTTACAAAGAGGGGTGGGGGCAGGAAAGGAGATACCAAGAAACAAAGGGCACAAACAATCATTGTACAAAGAATGCTATTAAATATAATCTGAATGTTGTAAATATATATATTATATATAAGTATATATATATATATTATTATTCTATTATAAATATATACATCACACGAGCACACACTGACAGATAAAGAGAAAAATACGAATTAGAGATCCAACTCCATTAAAATTTCAATATATTTTTATAATATATCTATATAAGAATATAGATATATAATAAAAAATTAGTGATTTTTCTTTGGTGGAATATATCGCAATCGATATACTATAATACACAATAGTGGAGAAACAACAAACTATCATATGTCATTATTATTGCATCTATATAAAGCAACAATAAATTGCCGTTTGCGTGCTAAATTATACTAAAAATACTTATTACATTTTTTATATTTATAAGACTTGAGCTGAGATGAATTAAATATATTATTTATAAAATTAAATTTCTTAAATAGGAGAGAGTTATTAAAAATAATTCCATATCGTTTCCCAGACACCTTGTATTATTGCAGCAATATTGCAAAAATTGTAGCAATATTCCAAGCTAATCTTACAGGGAATATTGCAGCAATGTTGCTGTTTGAGCTGCAATATTGTCAATATTGTGCAAGAATGGCAATAATTGCTGCAATATTACAAGCTGTCTGGGTTATTATACTTGAGAAACAGACAGTTAAAGGGTTTGAAAGAGAACCTTTCGCCTAGAGCTTATTTTTATTTTTAAGGCTTGAAGGGACAGTTGTCTGGCCTGTCCAAAGAGTTAAGCTCTTTGATAGGGGATTATTATCTGTCTGGAGTAGAAGAAATAATTTTGAGTGACCTAATCGTTTCCAATATAATTTCTCTCCAATTTAAGTATGAGTAATTATTTTACAAATAATTATAAATGCATGAATTGTGATGTAATTTTTGCAAATACTTCAATATATAATACTTTAGAATTGTTTCTGTGCGGAAATAAGAATCAAAACACGCTTGGTCTATCATTATCAAAAAAAAAAAATATAATTTTTTTACATAGTTTACGGAACCAGCCTAATTATTTATCTAAGTTATATCAAATTTTTTTAAGTAGTTAATTGTGATCTTGGCTATTGGTTGATCTAAAGGAAATAATCAACAATATTAATAGAATTAATAATTTATATATTCAATAAAGGGAGAATTCTTATATACACCCTTATGGGGGGGGGGGGGGGGGGGACTAAATTTCAACAATAGGATCATTCATTAAAAAATTGATGGTAAAATTGCTTTCAAAGAAATAATATATCCCTAAAAAAATCTGATCAGGTTTTTTACATTTTAAAATTTATATAACTTGGATAAAAAATTTTGTTTTTCCGTAAAAATCTTACAATGATAATAAATAATTTTCCCTATTTTAAAGAGAATCTTATTAAATGAAATACAAAAAAATATTAATTAATAATGAATAAATCTGAGACGTTCAAGGGTGTAATTTGGTATGGAAAATAACATGTAATAATACTCTAAGATCATTCACACTTGTTGAGATATAATTTTAGTTTTGGTGTGTGTTGCTGTCAAGTGCTCAGCAGCTGGAGCTTTTTAGATCAGCCAAATCTGCGAGTAGTCGGTGATTCGCTTGATGGTGGGCATAACGATCCCTTAACGTACTAAGCGCTTGAACAAGCCGGGAATTGGTCGCATCCAATGCAGCAATGCGATGCTCCTGTTCTTCAATCACGCGCTGTTTGTGCGTTAACGTCTCGGACATCCTTTGCTGTTCCTTGCGCAGCTCCTCTTCAACCTATGAGAATTGATCGATTTATTTATTTACTAGTATAATCGTCTGACAGCGATCGCCATTTACCAAGACGTACAATTGAATTGAGGAAAATGTCCATCTGGTTGAATTAAGATAGCACATGCGATGAATTGGGGACATCTTAAAGTAGGTATTTCTGGGAGACGGTAGGTAAAAGTTCCCGAGCGGTCCTCTCGGGAACCAGGAAGCTGAGAAGCGACAGTGAGTAAGGATCGTAGACAGTTTTGATATTAGCACGACATGCAGGCCCTCTCTGCACCGCTCAAGGCTCCAGAGAAGATATTTACCAAGAGTCTCATAGGAAGCGTAATGACCAATGACCATATTCTTTGAAAAATTGTTATGTTCTTTGCTATCTCATTAAACATTCAAGGAGTATATATGTGTTCGAGTTGATTGAGATCAAAGAAATTATATATATGTGTACTCTTATGTATTGTAACCCCCAAATAAATTCTCCAAGATAATAAAGTCTTTTTATTTCACACCTTCACCTTATAAATCTCCTCCTCTCTTCAGATCGTAGATCTTATACGGGATTTCTATTTGAATTCAATGATAATCTAAGCTTAGGAAAGTAGAAAACAAACTACTGTAGCTCTTTCAACGGCTAAAGCCGAATATATAGCAATAGCACAAGCTACAAAAGAGGGTAGGAGGTCTTTTGGAGGAAATGACCATTATTAAGCCCATAATACAGTCTTATTAAATGACAGTCAAGCGGCGCAAAAGATTCCAACAACGAAAGGAATAAAAACAGAACAAAAACAAATATTTTAAAAATCTGTACTGGATTATTTCAATTCTCTCACAATGAACATGATATTACCGATAGGAAAAAAATGCTTTATTTAATAATACCTTAAGAAGTTATAGAATAAATTCTTATGCTGATATAGAAAAAATGTTTTAGGCACTGAGAGTCATCCTATCACTTTATAAATCAAAATTTTATCAAGAATTTTAATATTATTTCTCAAACTGAAGTTTCTAATTTCCAACTAGAAGGTTATACCATTCAAAACGAATTATTTATATTCATTCTAAATGCCTAACTTAAGTTACTAATGAAAATTTGGAAGCCTGGTGCAGATATTGAAATAATAAGGCTTGTTATGTACATTCATGCCAAAATTTAATTCCACTATACAGTCAACGATTCAGGAGACTAAACGCCTCCTTTTTCAGGACTAATGTGGTTTTAGAAAATTAACCTTCCCTTTAGACTATTTATTTCATACTTTAATGATAAAACCAAAGGGAAGGTTAATTTTCTAGAACCACATTAGTGCTGAAGAAGGGAGGCGTTCAGGCTCCCGAAACGTCAGTGTATAGCGGAATTAAATTTTGGCCTAAATATACATCCATTTTTAAAGTTAATAAGAAAAAAAAAAAGTAATAAGAACGACTTACTGAGATTAGCCTGGCGATGATTCCCCTCATCTTAACATCGGTGTTGGATCCTCCTGCTGTTGGTGAAATCGATGGTGAATTTGCAGACGCATTATTATTATCAGCATCGGAATCATCACCCAACAATAAAAAATTTCCGCCATGCTCAGCTTGTTCCAATTTCATCTTCAAATGCTCGACAGATGATTGGAGCCGTTCGATTTGACGTTCATACTAAAAATGAAATAAGAATAAAATTATCAATAATAAATAAATGAAAATTAAAACAATAAAAACTAACATGTTCAATGTTTCTAGTTTTGAGTCTTGGTTTATTCGCTGATCGACATGTTTCCTCTTCATCGCTGCTTGTGTCGGAGAGTCCTCGAGTTGAGTCTAAACTTAAACGTCTTCGCCGTTGGAATTCATTCGATCCGGCAGGTTCGTCAAGGAGGCTCATACCATCTCCAGGACTCGAATAACCACCTGAAATCGGCGTAATAATTTTATTAGTCTCCTTATATTTTGTATAGAAAAAAGATGCGAGTAACTTACATGCTGTGAGATGGAATGGTCTTTGATGTGGGGGTGGGGGTGGGGGAGGTGGCGGCGGTGGAGGCGGTGTGGGTGTGGCACCACGATGTGTCCATGAATTCCCTGCAGCACGAGGGTTTGTTCTTGGTGGAGGTACTCGCTGAATTTGTTTAATAAGCATTGCACTACTGTTTGGGTTAGACGCTGTTGTCGGCGATGCCAGATGATGAGTGCGAACCAGATCATCATCGTCACTCGAACTACAACTCGGCTGATTAGTCAGTACCACTGTCGGCCGATGGTGATGATGCCGATGATGATTGGCTCCCGATGAAGAAGTTGGCTTCGAGGAACATCCTGTCATGTGATAGACAGGATTCGTGAAAGCTAATGGACCTGTAGTCGTTCCATTGTTACCTACGGGCACTACGGATGCCAGGTTGGCGGAACAAGTGGAAACAACTCCTGAAAAAAAAAATGCGAATTAAAAAAAATTTTTATTTAATTAAATTAAGGCTCTTAAAGAGGCAAGTTGTTCGCATGTGTTTGTCGATAAAATGTGTTAGGGGTCTTAAAAATGTAGCCAAAAGCCCAATTATTACGAAAATGTATCAACAGATGGCAGGACGGTAAGGCTATATTTAATCTCATGTATTTGTTTAATTTTCGTTGATCTTATAATAATGAATAGTTTATTATTATAAATTATATATCATTTATAACAGCAAACAAATATATAAATGTAGGCTTATAAGTGATCTGATAATACCGGCTGTTAGACAAGCCTGCCATCTTTTGCTGAACTATTTGGCCATTAATTTTTAAATAAATAATAAATTTATTTTTTACTTGTAACCATTTCATTTAATTATTATAGGTTGGATATTAATGATTTTTACATTTTTAGATTTAGGAAAAAAATTACAATTTTCATAATAGTTTTTTTTTTTTTGCATTTTCTATAAATATATTTAAAAAAAAAATATTTTAAAATCAATAGTAATTAAAAAAAAATCATTCTTTTATGCAAAATGCTCACGAATTTAAATCATTAAAAAAAAAAATACTTTAAAATGCCTCAGTAGTTTCAAACTAAAGATTCAATGTGCCCTCCTGAAGCCCCTTAATAATATGAAAATAAAAATATTAAAATTACCATGATTTGCTGCGATTACAGAAGTATGTGTGGAAGCAGCTGATGAAGAGGAAGATGAAGAAGCGAGATTGTTTTGTCCTCCTGCCGAGGGTGTATTGTTATTAGTCAAGTCAACAGGACTCGAACTCTGGCTGTAAGCGAAACTTTGGTAGCCAGAAGATGCTACACCCGATAACTGAGATATGGAGATCTGACTTCCTTTACTGGCAATGGCGTCCTCGTCCGCATAACGCAACAAATCTGACAATTCATCAAGCCCGTTCGCAACTGATTTAGCTGCTCGAGGACTTGATGTGCTGTTTGTAGATGAAGCGATCACACCTGAAAATTGTTTTTCTAAATAATTGTCGTTTTTTCGAGATAATAAATTATCAGTGTATTTTCAGAAACTTTGAAATCTTAAACTCCCAATCAGGACTATTCTCTTTGAAAAAACCTTAACTTTTAACATCTGAAATGTGCCTACCTCCTATACCAAACGTCGCGGGTTCGGACCCAGGCAGTCCGATGATTTTATTTAAGCCATTTGGATACCAGATGGCTTAAATAGAAATGCCTGAACCCACAATAGATTAATATATATTACAACGGTTATCGTCAAAGTCTTAAATGGCCTAAGTTGCCGAAAAGACAGTGTGAATGTGTGTGTGAGTGTGAGTGTGAATGAGAAAAAAGTGTGAATGTTTTTAAAAGTTAAAAAAAAAAAAAACATCTGAAATCAGCGTTAATTCATTTAAAGTTAAGAGAATGGCATTTTTTAACGCTGGTGTGTTAGATAATGCGCATGCGCAAGATGTTATCAAGGAGTGTAAAAACACGAGCAAGCTGAAAACATAGCTATCTTCATTTGGATCGTTAACACCTGACGATAAAAAGTAAAATGTTAACGAGGCTGTTAAAACTTGGTTTAGAGAATACCATTTTTTAACGCTGATGTTATTACTTTATTTTTTAACACCCAATTTATGATGTTAAATTATAACGTCTGTTTTAAGAGAATAGACCTGAATAAGATTAGATTCTATTCAACTTATCTCTCGCCTTTCTAGTATTCCGAATAACTACTTGATAAAATTGTTTTTTTTCTTAACTTACCAGTTGTTGGAGTGGAGAGTTTATTATTATTACAACTCAAAGCATTTCGTGGCAGAGTTGCAGAGCGTGATATACTGGGACTTACAGTCGGGTCATTATACCTATAAAAAATATGAAAATTAATACAAAAATCTTAAAAAAGGATATTTCATTTATTGCAAATACCAAAAAAGATTGTAAATTTGTGAAAAGAATGTCACCTGAAGATGTTCATGTGATGCTTGTCGTTGGGTGCAGAATGTTGACGCATTACATGGGTGGGAGGTGGTGGGCCAAGTGCATCAGGAGTAGCCTGATCGGGATGTCCTCCAATGGCAGAGGCCATTCCTGCAGGCAATGCACGAACTCTTTCCAATACGCCGACCAAACGTTCAGCAGTGGCGGCATCCGCAGCGTCCAAGCCTCCGTTAATACCACCGCCACCGCCATTGGTACTTATTACTCCCAATTTGGTTACGCTTTCGGCCAAGAGGGCATCCAACAATGACAACTGCTTGCCGAGGTCTATATATCCATCGAATTCACGGTTTGTTGCTTCACCACGATTGCCCATTGTCTGAAAATAAAAATAAAATCAATAATGTTACTTGGAAAAATAATCGTTGAACGAAGTACATAAGGAATACAGTATCATGAGAATAATACACCAGTAGTGACCCTCTAAAATATCTTATTTTTGTACTGAAGATGACCAGATGTGATGTCTATAAAATACAATAAAATGATGAGAGTGGTCAATCAATGCTGGTGTATTATTCTTCAGAAATTCCTTAAAATCGATAAAATTTCGAGAACTGATGACTGAGAGGAAAGTTATTTTTTCAATAAATTAAATTACCGAAATGCTTTGCAAAAAATTTTTCATAGCAGGTGCTTCGCGTTCCAAGAAGTCATTCATAAATTCCATAAAATTTTCTTTGCCTTGAAATCTTGTAGAATTTGCTAACGTTTGAAGAGTTTTTGCCACTAGTGTTAAATTTCTTGCCGCTTTTTCATTTGGATATTCTTTATAAAAAGAAAAAAAAATTATTAGTTTTAATATTGGAATAATAATAAAAATAATATTAATTATTATGAGAATATTTTTCTTACCATGAGTAATATTAAATAGACTGGGTGATAAAATTGCTGGGCAGAGGAATCGAAGGAAAATACTAGCTGAAATTAGATTATCAGCCATAACTTCTCGTCGAGCAGCTGACAACCGTTGCCTAAACGTGGCAAAACATTCTCGTAACTCTCTGAAAAATATTTAAAAAATGTTATAACATGGTCACATTAAATAATAATAATTAAATTATTCAATTATTATGTGCTTTGGAAGAGAAATTTAAAGTTGTAATATTTATTAAGTTCTTCACACCAAAATGAAAATGGCAAAAAAATATTTTGACAGTAATGAAGTGTTAAATTTCTAATTTAGAACTCTTTTAAGTTGACCTAGTTAAGTATTAAATTAAACCATGGCTTTTTTCGGCCGATTTAGGGAAAAAATTCTAATATAAAAATAGATTTTAATTTAATCTTGTTTAAAAATATTATGTAGGAGAATATTAAAGGGTTGCCCCCCCCCCCCTCCCTCCCCAGACAAATACCATTAAGATCGTTTATGTTAAACATAATATACGTATATATATGTAATAAGTGTGGAGTATTTAAAAAAAATTAATTTTTCTTATTTTTCTACCAAGATACCTAATTTAGTTTTAAATAAGAATCGACGCTTTAGTGTTATATCAAAGTTTAAAGAAATTTTTATTGATTTTATATATTTATATTTAAATGTTGGATTTAAAAAAACTCTTAACGGTCTGGCGAGTTTATTTATCCTTTGATGATTTTTTGTCAACTGCAAAATTAGACGTGGTAGAAGAGAGGTTGAATGAAATCTCTCACAATTCATTCCCAGCTTGTTTAAGCAACTTTATGAAGAAACTACATACTATCTTATTATAAAATATTATTATTAAAAGAAGCTGATTTTACTTCATTTAATAATAGAATAATGAGATTTGGTATATTGTATATTGTATAATAGGATTAGTACTGATGGGATTTCTTCTTTACCGGCAGTTACTTGACCCTTGAGGAGGTGATTAGCCGAGGGAATAAAGCAGTTAGGCTTATAATCCTGAGTTGAAAACAACTTTAGTACAAATCCCCCTCATCGTAAAATATTATCCAACACTTTGCCTCCTCCTGAGGAAGAAAACGGGAACCCAACTCAGCATTATTCTCATGAAAGTTACTCCTAAGGGTAACCACGTTGTGGTACTGACACTAATGACTGAAAAGAGACTTGACCCTGGGTGAAGAAACTCTCTTTAAGAATTCCAACTAAACGGACAAGGCTCTAGAATACGAAAATTCTAAAGATTTTTAGGATTCAGATGATTTGATCTTTCACTAAATATATATACTCACAAAGGAAAAGCTTGATGTGAGGCCAGGATCCTTTTCCACACCATTTCAACGGCCTGGCGAAGGTTCGCCTGTTGCTTAGGTAGAGCACTTGGACCTGCAACTTTCAACGGATCCACTTCACAATCTTTTTGACCGTCTAATAATTCCGCAATCGGATCAGCCAAAGTCTCTTGTAAATATCGATCACCGGTTAATTTCAGATAAGCTTCCATTGCTTTTGTTGCCAATGAATTGCCTCGAAATGTTAAGCGGGCATCATCTAAAAAATAAATAATTAAAAGTTATAAATAAAAAATCCTTTAGAGCTTTACAAATAAATTTTTGCTTAGGAATAAACGTATTATAGATTTATTCCTTTAATTAAAAGTATGAAAAATAATACAATCTCTGGGAATTGAAACTGTATATGAGAAGAAAAAAAAAAGAAAGCTACTATCGTTATACTTAAGTCAAAGAAAGAAATGTAGTTTTATAAAAATTAAGATATATCTAGTAAAAATCATTATACGTATTATCTATTATTTAAGCCTCATGAGTCCTAACACAATCCACCAGTAAAATACCAAAAAGGTATTGTTTGTATTTAAATATATTAGCCCTTGACACATAGATAGTATAAAAAATAATTTTTTTTTTACTTACCCACTCGTCCAATGTCAATCATCACAATATCAGCCAAGAATTGCCTCGCCATTCCTTCGTGTTGCATTATATGAACTAATGCTGTGGCGATGTCCTCTTTTTGTTTCACTCCAATTGATGGTTCCAACATTTGGCATAAAGAACGATAGTCATTCTTTAAAAACTGAAAAATAGAACAAACTATGAGGATGACTACGTTCCAATTTTTTAATAATTAGATGGCAAAATGTCGGCAGGGCCCTTTTAAGTATGGAATATATGTAGGGCTATATTCAATTAAAAGAACAAGGTTTAGGAGAGAGGGGAGCAAACTTATTGAAAGCATTAATTAGCATTACTGACCCAGAGATATATAATAATAGGATAGGAAATTTTTAGATTCCATCTTCTGATTTACACTTCATGTACATTAATACATAAAAAAATTATTTACTCCATTAAAATTGAATAGTTTTCTTTAAAAATGTCGCCATAGATCTTAAAATTTTTACGGATGTTTGATTTTTTTTTTAAAGAAATTCATATTCTATTAATCAGCGAAATTAATCTTTCCATTTATGCAATGGAAACTGATAAACACATTACATATTCCAAAATCTTATTCAATTAGTCATGTTTTATTTTTAAAAAATAGTGCCAGCAAAAAAGGAACCGTGCAAGTAAAAACGACCATACCGAAGATTCCCGACGGGACAACAGGATCGTTGCATCTCCACAGAACGTATGGTTCGCTTATATTGACTTCAAATGATACTTGATAATGATTGATGTTAATTATAATTCATGTGATCCAGATACATTTATATATAACAAATGATATCCATTTTATTTAAATAAATATTCTCCTTAAGGGGTGTTGCTGAAGTTGGTTTATTTGTGAAGTAAACGCTAAATCTTCAGCAATTTTTCATTAAATATAAGGTAATATTTCCAAATATTTCTGAGACCTATTGGCACTCCTTCAGTGGATTTCAACTCTTTCATTTAAAACGCTTGGAAGAGATAATGTTGGTCGCTTCCAAGCGTTTTAATTGTAAAGGGCATACGTGGTGAAAGAGGTAAAATCCACTGAAGAAGGAGTGCCGATAGGTCCCCGAAATATTTGGAAATATTACCGTATATTTAATAAAAAAAGTGCTGAAAATTTAGCTTTTTCTTTCATAAATTAAATAAATATTCATTGAATTATGGAGTTTAGGCTTTAACAGTTGTTATCATTAATAAAAGAATTTTATTTTCGGTTTAACTGTAGTTTATTTGTAAAAATTACAACTTTTCGGCCTCTCATTCTGTGACCTTTTTCAGGCCTCACAATTCAGTTAAGATTTGAATTCAAATGAGATTGTCACAGACGTAACAATCTTTGTAATCTTAACTGAATTGTATACCTGAAGAAGGTCACAGAATAAGTGGCCGAAACGTTGTAATTTCTACAAATAAATCACAGTTAAACCGAAAATAAAATTCTTTTATTAAATATTCATTGAACTGCTTATACCCGAGAACTCACACCCCTTGGTTATCAATATTGACATTGCCACTCTCTACAACCTCTCGTCAAGGGCGGGGGCGGTTCACAAAGTTAGAAAATATGAAATTTTACTTTAAAAAAAAATAAAGAATTTCTCTCTTGTTACCATGTCCAAAAATTATTCAAAAATAAAACATGATTTCCGGGATTAAAAAACATATTGATTATTTTTCATCAATAAAGTAGTTTAGGATAAAGAATATTTTTGGGGGACTGAGGCTAATTATTCATACCTGTAGGAATTCCCTATATGCTTGAACAGGTAAAATATCGACAGATTGAAATCGACATTTGACACGCAATGCCGGAGGTTCTTTGCCACTTGTTGGACTTTTGTCTGTTATCACTGGATACCACTTCTCTTGGAGATAGCGTGACGTCACTTCTTGGACGGGAATTGTCACAGTACCTAAAACAAATCGGACAAGTATTAGAACACAAGCAATAAAAAAATAAATAAATACAACTTTCGAATTAATAATGGAATTTAATAAAGAAAGAAGTTCGAAAGCCAAATCTACATACATTTATTTTCAATAGTTGTTTTAAATTATGAGAAAAATTTCACTAAAATTAAAGGTTAGTAAATGTTTTTAAAATGCTAATGAAAAGAAATTATTAATAATTATGTATAGATTTTGACACACCTCTATTCTATTTAAAATGAAAAAAATACTGATGGTCGACGAATAAACAAGTTGTCCGAAATGCAAATAATTTTGAATAAAAAGAACGAGACAAAATAATATAATTGATAATGTAAACTTATAGAAAATAGAAAAGAAAAACAATTAAAAAAAAAATATATTAAAATTATAAAAAAAATATTTACCGACTAGGACATTTTTATCTTTCTTCTTTTTCCTCTCCGCCTCCCGATATAAATTAATATTAATAGAATTAACAGGCGGGAGACAGTGAAAATCGAAATGCTCGCCCCAAAAGAGCATTTCTGTTTTAGGTTTGGAGCTCGTTCGAGCATAAAGAGTCCGATCGAGACATAGTTCACAAAAGTAACGTTTTTTATTTGGTATTCCTTTTGCTTCAAGAATCCAGAGCTTCAATGAATTGTCAGTCCGTCTTGTGTGCTCTTGATTTGGGTGAACTGAGCGACGTAAACTAGAAACAAAGAAAAAAAATTATTGAAAATTTATTATTATAAAAGCCAATCTTTAACGTTAAATTAATGTGACATAAAATTATAATTCTGGACAACTCAGGTTCTAATTTATCTCATGGTAAAAAATAATTCAAAACTATCAAAGACGCCATCTCCTGCGGAAGGGAACGGCATTCCGCCTCAGTAAAGTCCCATGAAAGTTACTTCCACGAAGTGTAAGTTCTGACTGATTATTAAAGGGAGAGATTTATGGTATTTTTTAAAAAATTATTATTTATCTTCGGAATGGTATCTCGAGGCGTGGTTACAGGATGTGAAGAAAGTAATAAGAGATTTCCGGAATCCGACAGACGGTTTATATAAGCCCCCCCCGCCCCCCCATCAGATTAGCTAGTCTAATGCTTTTTTAATGTTTAATTTATGGTTAGCTAAAAAATTAGCAATGCAATTCCAGCATAGGATGGTGTAAAATTCATTTGTTTTTGCCCAAATGACGAACTCACTAATCCGGGTCCCATGCGACAAAAATTTATTAAAAAAACAAAACTTACTAATCAATTTTTCGATTAATTGGTCCAGAGCCTCTCAAACCCCGTTAGCACTTTAAGATTGAAATTTAATAATTACAGTGATCAGTGATACTCGTTAATCAAAGGTTAATCAAAGTGAGTTGGTCATTTGGGTTGCCTATGAGAATAAAATTTTGAAAAATAATTATAGTATATTTCAAGCAGTCAACATTTAAAATACACAGAGCCTATGGATTGAATCAATTGACTTTTTTACTTTTTACTTATGAAATGAAAGGGGTCAAGTTAACTAACCTACTATGGGAAACTAAATATATTGAATAGTGAACGTGGCTGTAGCTGGTCCTCTTCCCTAAACTAAATATTTAAACTAGTTGTTTCTTGATGGCTGGATATTATGATATGAGAATGCAGTACAAGGGCAGCCAAGGCGAAAAATAAAACAAAAATCTATCTTTGTCGACGTTTCGAGTGCCGATCGCACTCCATCAGGACAAAAATGATGTCAAATTGTCAGGTTATTTGACATGGCAGTGTAGCAACGTTTTAACCAATTTATATTTACTTGAAGACTCTAGTATTTCGAGGTTGAATCTGATGAAGAGTGCGATCGGCACTCGAAACATCGACAAAAAATACATTTTTGTTTTATTTTTCGTCTTGGCTGCCGCCCTTGTACTGCATCCTCATAAATATTTAAATTTGAAACTAAATAAATGTCGACACAAAAAATCTGGGGTACACAACTTTCTCTTATCGAAGGACATGGACATAAACTTGGGGGGGGGGGGGGTTCGCTGGGGGGGGGGGGGGGGGGGCTGAAAAGCCCCATATTGACTTAATTTTTCTTGAATCGGGGAGCTTTCTGGGGGGGGGGGTTGGAGTTTAGCCATTACATACAAATAAATTCAGACTCTCTCTTTATAAATAGTATAGAAGATGGTATAAATAAAAATATAGAGGTATATATAGGTTTATATGTATAAAAATTAAGTAGCACAAGAAGTAAAAAAAACTTTTTGCCCCCTCAAGCAAAAACTGAAATGACGTCACTGTCCCCTGAGTGTAATCCATGGCACCCTATGGGGGAGGGGGGGGGGAATGAAGAAAGGCAGGCGAATTTTAATTTAATAATTCATAAAAATTTGTCTCTCCTAAAAACAACGGATTAATAATGTCCTATCGTCACATTTCTATGGGCAGACTCTGGGTGAATTAATAGATATTTTATTGGTAAATTGGTTACAAACAAAGCGCTCTTCTATAATATTTCTTCAATCAGAAAATAAATTATTTATTAGATTTTAATTAAGAAAGTTGAAATTAGTATAATAAAAAAATCAGAGAATTCAATCATAAAAAAACACGTTTGAAAAAAAAAAGACCTCAGCAGGATATAATATAGACCTAAGTATAATTAGAAGTGAAAAAAAGAAGAGCAGTTATCATTGTTTTGTTAATGTTTTTGCTTGAAATTTTCACAGTAAAATTACGGACTAACCTTTTTTTCATTATCAATTATTAACATAACTTAGTATAGCTATATAATAATTAAAAGTTCGAAATGTCACTTTCTCATTGTTTCTAAACTTTCCTTTAGTGCAACGAAAGGGCATTAACTAACATTAATGCTCAATGATAAAAAAAGAAGAGATTATTTTAACAAGAAACTTGATTCTTTTTTTTAATTAAGACAGAGTTTTTTTTATCTTTTAATGATAAAAACTATTCTTAATAAAAGATACACGACAAAACCTTAATCAGGGGGGATATGTGAGGTCCAATCCCCTCCCCCGAAAAGAAATATAGTATTATAATAAATGTGTATAGCGAGAAATTGTAGATTGAGACGATAAGGAGAAAAAAACTGGCTTCTTTTTTCTCCCTCACCACTTAAATTAATTTGCAAATATTTCGACCCCTATACAGGGGACATCTTCAGTAAATTTAGGCATTAAATATATTATATTACAATTAATTTTTTTTTTTTTTTTTTACTCATGAATTTTTGGGGGATATTATTAAATTTCTCCTTATCGTCCCAATAATTTTAAACTCTGTTAGAAATTATAAAAAATATTTTATATGAATATAAAAATTATTCATTTGGGAAGGGAGCATGTGCGTAACTAGTGGGGGGGGGGGGTCCCCCAGAAGGCTTGTGCCCCCACCCTAGAAAGCTTCCCGACCCAAGAAATATGGGACTTTCCAGGCCCCCCAGCCAAATTTCCTAGTTACACCCATGGAAAGGAGGGGGGGGGGGGCGACTAGTTCACCTATCAGACAATCCCCCCTCCCTCTCTCCAGAGAAATTATCTTTCTACGGTTCTGGTCAGGGGCGTATATGAAATTTTTTCGGGGGGGGGGGGCCCGAACTCAAAAATTTTTCTGAGGAAAATTTTTTTTAAGAAACTATACTTTTTTCACACGAAATTTTTTGAGGAACATTTTTTCTATTGCAGAACCAAAGTTGTCCATCCTGCGGAAAAATTTGTTGCGCTGATGTCTGTATATCCCTATATATGTATATGTATTTGGGAAATTTCGGGGGGGGGGCCCGGGCCCCCTCGCCCCCCCTAAAACGCCCCTGGTTCTGGTACATAATGTTGAAGCCAGGGCACATTTAAAAAATCTTTATAAAAGATGAATAGACTATATAGAAAAATTTTGACATACGAATTTTGCAAACCTTTGTTTATTAAATTTGTGATTTTTCTATTGATTTCAGGCTAGGAAATCAAGTAGAATTTCATTTCCCCCAAGTTTTGATAATTCCTGACTGTTCTCTCTATTTTACCATGAGAAATATCTTCCATTGTATGTTACATTTTTATATCAAATATTATTGAATAGGAGAATAGGAAAGTTTAATTAAATTATGATGATTTTATATAATAGAAGTAGTCACCTGTGAACCCATTTGTCGCGTTCCTCGGCAGATCGACAGCTGAAGTACCTTTGCTGTCCGGCTGGGAGAGTCACTTGGAAACAATGCTCTCGACCAAGCACACTCGGGTGCAAAGGTTTGATCTCGACGCCACCGGTTGCCGACCCCAAGTCTAGGGTGTGCATCACGGCAGCCGTCGCCGAGCCCGATGGACAGAGACCTCCACCGAGGGAGGACGACGGCGCCACTCCAAGAAGCGACTCGTGCGAGCGCGACGTACGTAATCTACGCAATTGAATAAACAAATATACAGTATATGGTCAGCGTGGAAAAGAAAGAAACAATATATTTTGAATATTGCATTATCTATGTACATTAGAGATTCTAAAGTTGAACAATTCCTCAAGGATATTTTTAGGCAACTTTCGATTACAAAATTAATACATTCACAATTCCAAGGGGAAGGGATTTAGAAGTTCGAAGACCAGAGGTTCTAAAAAAACTGGTAGTTTATAAAAAATCTTTCATAAAATGATAACAAAGAATTTCTGTCGTCCCTTAGCTCCCGATCTCATTTAATTTAACTTTAGAACAGGGGCCTGGTTAAAGAGTAGATCAACAATCACCTCAACCATTGCGGTTAAGTGATGCCAAATGCGGCTAAATCTCGGGTGGGTGACTCCGAGTGTTGAACATGCTCCGGTAGCCATTATTATTAATTTAAAAATAAATAAAAAGAAACTTGTGTTAAAAATAAGTATATGTAAATTAAAAACTCTGCAGCCGAAAAGGGCAATTTAAGAAAATAAAAAAGAGAAAGGAAACAAGAACATTTTTAACTATGTAGAGCCTTGTTTGAAAAAGGATGTAATTTTTTCAAACAATGCTCATATAGACTGTTCATTAGCCAGTCAATATATCGTTTAAGATAGCAAGATTGCTAAATATGTTTGGGCTTAAGATTGGGCAAAATTGCACCCCCTGGAGTCGAGCCAGGACCTCCACGCTTTCGCGGCGGATGGACTACCCTTATCCTAGGGCGCCGGCCCAAATATTTTCGCTTCATGTCTATTATGTTGAAAAAATTCTCCTTAGGGTGTTTGGTTGCCTAATGCTCTTATTTGCAGGCGCTTCTGATTGGTGGAGATGTAAGAAAAAATTTTGATCTCTTTAAGGCCACCTTGTTTTAAATTCATCATTGTGCATAATGTAAAATACAAAATACTTATTAGAACTTTAAATTCAATGAGAGAGTCAATTTTTATAAAAGATTGCAAATTTTGAAAGATATCAATGAAATAATAATTTTATATTATTGAAGAAAATAATAATTTTTTAATTGTAATTTTTGTATCGATCCATTGACAGTCTAAATATGATCTCTGGCCTTTCAACACGAGGCATGCAATTCTGCCACTAACTTATAAGATTATTCTGAAGGGGGTCGTAAAATGAAGAAGAGGAATAGACTTTCAATTACTATGATGGGTCTATTTCTTACTCCTTTATTTATTATTATTATTATTAGCTATTATTCCTATTTATTTTTTCAAATACTTCAAAATACAATATAGCTAAACATGTCTGTTATTTATGAGGGATTGTTATTTAACAAATATCGGTTGCATATTAGGAAAGAGAGCTGAGAGCTTACCCGTCAAGAGGATGCGCCTCGGAGCCACAGAATCCAATAGCCCCTGAACCACCTGAAGAGCAGGTGGGCACCGCCCCAGGACCACTGGCACCTCGTTTCCTCTCAAGTTTGGTCACACTTTTGGTCCTCTTGAGCGGATTCGCACGGAACGAGCGCTTCGCGAAGAAGTTCTGTAACACAACAGTTGAAGAAGATGAGGACAAACATCCGATAGCATCTTCCTCCATCCAATTGTTGTTGTTTGTCTGATTTTTGATCAGATGGAACTGATTAATTTGGGGTAAGACCAGAGGCCAACAAGCGAGATGTCCTCCAGGCATCCTTCTCTTGTCCTCACACCTTAATACATTTCATCAAACTAACCGAAATACAAGCCATGAGAGAGATAACGTCATTGTGTCGGTGTGAAAAATTCACACAATTTCACAATACTATGTTGAAATCTTAATCCAGGTCCTGAGAGAGTGAAAAGAAATAACAGAGAAAAGGAGGTGCCCGAGACAGGACATAACATATATTTAACGGGAAAATACAAAATTAAACAAAATTTATAATAATTACTTCGAATATATTATAAACATGTAAACAATAATATTATAAAATATTACAGTTACATTTAAAATTTAACTAACCATAGAGATGTTTTTGTGTATCAAAGAGATAAAAGCGATTTAAATATTATATTAAGTTTTATTTTTTATTAATACTTTAATTTCAAGTATGAAATATAAATTAAAAAAAAATTTCAAAATAAAAAAGAGATAAAAAAGTAAAACCAACAAAAAAACAAAAGAAATGATTGCTAATGGTTTCTTTAGTTCCATGGACATAACTAGGGGGGTGCCGGGGGGGGGGGGTCTGCCCCCTTCCCAGAAGGGTCGTGCCCCCCCCCCAGCGAGGATGGCTGGTCCAATGCCCCCCCCCCTCTCTAGTTCCTTGGTTTCCGTAGTTTTCAACATACTTATCTTTATTAAATGAATCAGTAAGATCCAACCTGGGTATGAATACGTGATTAGACGTTTAGGGGGGCGAATATTAAAAGTTATGGCTGAAATATTCTTTAAATAAAAGGTAAATGTATCGAGTCGCTCGGCAACTCTATGATTGCTTATTTTGCCATGTAGGCATTATACGAAATCATTTAGTTGCTCAACACATTTGCCTATGACACAGAAGAATTTTATTTTAGGCCATTCAAGTTTTTACGAAAATAAATTTTTTTTTTTCTGTCACTCCCCTTTGTGAGCAAAAATAACTAAATCGTAAACCCCCTGCCCTGTATTTTTTTTCGATCGGCCTTTTTTTCTTTTAAAAATATTTACGTAAGCAACTTATTAACCCAATCCTCTCCAGTTATCAGTAAAATAAGCAAATGTGACACCTCTCCTCTAGCTAAGCTGTTTACGTAATACTTGAATGGTCCCATTTATGCAAATAAACCACTGTTAAATCGAAAACCTGTATTTAATATTATTTATAGTTTAATTAATTTCATAAAATAAAAATGTTGTGGAATATGAAACAAAATGATCTTGGATTTAACGATATTAAAATTCAAAAAATAATCTAAGCAACGTAACATGATCATAATATTAATAATGAAAAAAAATTCAGATTAAACTAAATTGATTACATGATCAGCTTGCGTCCCCCACCCCCTCCTCCCTTCGTCTCTCTCTGGAATCTATCATTATCCTACACTCTCTCCTCTTCTCCGCTTAATGTGATGCAAATGAAGGTTTAATTTGCAAATTGTGACCTTGATTTAAAGCAGATGGTTTTCCTAACTTTCATGTTATACACAATAACAACAACAACATTACATGATTAGTAATTTAATAAAAACTCGATAGAAATATTAAGAAAAGTTAATAATGAAAAGAAAGCAGAACCAACAAAAGAGAAATTTTGTACGGCTTAATTAGGTTTAAATTAAAAATAAAATTAATTTATAAGTTTTAATTGAATGTTTGTAAAACTACTTTTTTTTTTTTTTGAATTCTTTGTTATCCATGAATAAATATTATATTTGACATACTTTTTTTTTGTGTAAATAGAAAAAGTTTTTTATGTATTAATATTGTTTGTCAGCTCTGCTTTAGTATCCGCTCTTTATAGACTGAACAAATGAAGGAGAAAACAAGAAGTATACAGACAGTATATTTTGAGAAAAGTAGATTTATAGCTGGATAAAGGTTATTAATGAGAAACAGGAATAAGAAAGAAGAGCAGCTAGTATTTGTTTCATTTATTTAAGGCCCATTAAGCTAACGTTTCGGTCTCGGTCGAGACCATCCTCAGAGCTTATGGACTGTCAATATGAGACAAATTTTAAAAAACTCAATTATACAAGTCAGAACCTCGATAAGTTAAAGTTCAAGGGTAAACGATTAGAAATTTGAGTTATCGAGTTTTTAATAACTTATCGAGAGTTGAAGTTAAAGAGGTTATTGAATATAATTTTTAACGTACCGAGGTTTATTGACTTTGGGCTCGTGAGTGAAAAAGGAATTCCGTTTGATCTATTTGTTTATTTAGAATAGTTTAGTTAAATATAAATTAAATTAATAGATTTATTTATTTACAAAAAAATCAGTAATTTTTTTTCTGCTTCATGTATTTTTGATTTTCTGCATCAACTATTTTTTCGATGATATGTAAAGAAATACTTTAAGTTATAGAGGTCACCAAAATATTATTTTAAGTTATCGAGGGAAAAAACTATGAACTCAAAATATTTGTTTAAGTTACAGAGGTTTTGTAATCTTTAAGTAATAGAGGTTTTACGCTTTCAAGGGAAGGGAATTGAAAAAAATTTTAAGGTTACGGAGGTTTTGAACTTCAGCGAGGTTTAACTTATCGAGGTTCTACTGTATAATTCATAACCAATAAGTTATAATTAAAGTATATAAATAAATATAAATTAATGTACAGTGGGGGACAATATTAAGTCCCATCCATTCGTTTTCTACTCGCTCTTATTTCATTGTTTTTAAAGAAACATTATATATTTTTTAATGGAAACTTTCATGCTTCAAACCTAGAAAATTTCCAATCAAGTTTTCCCCCCCCCGGGGGATGAAAAAAAAAAAAAGGGGGGGAAAACAAGTTTTGCTAAAAAAAAGAGTCAAATGATTAAAATAGAAGCGGCAAAACTTTTCCCTAGGTCGGAAAAAATTAAGCTTTGCCAAAAAAAAGTGTCAAATGATGCGTTTCATGCAAAGGGAAAAAAATTTGCCCCAGGGCGGAAAAAATTTCGTTTCTGATAGGGAAAAAAACAGGAAGGGTGCCGCTAGTGTGTAATATTATTCCCAACGCACCTTTTGGGGTGCCGTGGACTTCAAGCTCTAAGTATTCAAATACTGTACATTTTCAAAGAAATATTGATAAAGGAAATCATTCAAATAAATAAAGAGTCGAATTTAAATAAACTTTTACTTTAAATTGAAAAAATTTTGGAAATTATTTAAGAGAATAATAATAATATCTCTTTAGAACGTAAACCATTTAACCCTTAATTGATATATTATCTTTCGGATTGATTTGATTATTCAAAAAGGGCGTGGGTAGTAATAGAAGTCAAGTTGGAAGCAATTACCAGAAGATCGATTTAAAAATAGGAAAAAGGAAGTTAGTTTAATGTTTAAACTAGGCCTATGTGCCAGTAGGATAAAAACACGCTCTGAGAGTAAATAAAAGGATTATTTGTACAAACAAATAAAAATGAAATGAACTCATTCCGAGGGGATTAGTTAAATCCTAAAATTAATGAGAAAAGCGAAGGTGTCATGCCCCTAATCTACACAAATTATGAATAGAACAGATGATTTGATTCTAGTGTTCAGCCACGTAGTTCGGCTACGCTACCTCCGAAATTGTTTCATTTTCTAAATTATAAATTTTTTTGCATATTATACTCGTATATGTGGATAGTTTCTGTCCATTAGTGAGATGGGACCCCAACGTTCACTCTTTAAATGAATGATTTTGCAACAAAATTATAATAAATCATTATTATCCTCATTATACTCCCTACCAGGAATGCGCCACTGTCCCTCCCCTACACCGAATATTTCGGGCCCACCCCTCACTTTTTAACAAATGATGGATATACCCAGGGGCGCCGGAACGAATTTGAATCAGGGGGGGGGCAAAAAATTTTTTTTAGAAAATTAAAATAATTTGATATGATCAAATAGTATAAAACAAAAACAAATCTACTATAAAACTTTAAAAATTTTAAATAAAATCACAATTTTAAAAAATTTGCTAGTGATTTTATAAAAATTTTTGGAAAAAATTTGAAAAAATGAATTTCTTACTCTTTTAATTTTTTTTAATTCAGAAGATTTTATTTTTCATAAGTAAAAATATATCATTTTTAAAAATAAATGAAATAAAAGAAGAAATTTTGCCCCCCTCTGCCCCCCCCCCAGTTCCGGCGCCTATGGATATACCCCAGACATGTGACAAGCATGGTGCAAAACAACTTTCTCTTACCGAAGGGTAAGAGAAAGTTGTGTGCTGTGCGCCAGTCACACCAGATTTTTTAATTAAGAAATTAAAATGTTGCTTAATTATTCATTTATTCTTTCCGTTTTTTTTTAATGTATTAATAACAATTACAAAAATAATGCTAAATGTTTATGATTATCTGTTTTTGACATGAAAAACTTCCTATATTTTTTGCACAATGTGAAAAAAAAATTAAGCAATATCTGAAAGAGAATTAAACAATAATTAATCGAGTCTTTAGTTTACGAGAGAAATTTTCCCACAGATTTAAAAAGACAATAAATTGAAAATGATAAAATGTTTTTTTTTTTTTTTTTTTTAAGAAATGTATGAAAATTATTCAAGAAATGATAATAAAGTTAGGAGGAGATCATGTGATAAATCACAAGGGATGAAATTTTATTTAAATTCAATTATGAAAATTAAATTTCTTAATGGTAAATGGAACTCAGAAATTTATAAAAAAAAATAATAATAAAGTGATGTCCTTGGGTTTCTTTTGGGGCAGATGTTCCCTTCTAGCCATATGGTGTCCCTGTCTCAGAAATATTCTTTAAGAATGATAGATGTCAATTTAAGAAAAAGTAAAAAAAAAAAAATAAACAACAAAATGTCACGTGTCTTTGCTAAAAGCTGATATATATCAACTAATTAGACTAGGCTGGCTGCGCAACAAGATATTAATCACAAGATAACTTTGTTACTAAAAAGACATTCGAATCGGTTTCAGTCAGTTGAAATATTAGAAAAATAGGGTGTAGAGATTCTTACCACGATCCTGGGCGTGAGGTCGAGCCGAGCTCCAAGAACAGGAGTCGCCGGGGCAGAACCTCTTCGGCAAGCCTTCTCGTACGAGGTGTCTATCGAAAAAAAAAATAGACACAATTAGGATTTTTATTTATAGTCCTAGTGCATCTTAAGAGAATACTACAAGGAGAGAATCAGCGATAAATATTTATTGAGAACCACTATTGAGAATTACTCAGCTTCCCTTGAACCATATCTATTAAATATTGAAAGATCTCTCTCCTGATGAGCATCATTAAACATAGCTGCTTAATGCAAATTATATATATTTCCTTGACACTTATTGGGCACTGAAGATGGCCTCTATCGAGACCGAAACGTCGGCCCAATAAAAAATGTAAAGAAAAAAATTTGGCTGCCAGTCTCTCCTCTCCTGCATCCTTTCCTTGATATATCTTTTAAAATTCAGTGATAATTGAATAATAGAACGTGGCTGTAGCTGATATGTCAGTGATGTTCAGTATAATGATTAAGTCTCCAGACAGATTTATTCTCAAAAAAATGAAAATAAATGAGAGGAAAAGATTTGCAACCTCGTTGATTATTTTTTTTTATTGTTGGGAGAAAATTTTTAATCCAGTAAATTAGTAGATTTTACCCAAGTGGTGCTTAACGTATTTTTGAAGGATGAGACTCGTATGGTAAAAAAAGTCAAATGATTTTTGCGAGAGGGAAAATTGGAAATTTTACCAGAGAAAAAAAATGTATAATCGATTATTTTTTCTCATAATCCAAATAATCGATTAATCGGAATATATCGATTATTTAGCAATAAAAGATTCTATTTAGATTTCTAGTTTTATTGGAATGTGAAATTAATTTAGTCCCTTGTGGACAAAACAAAGGGAGAAATGTAGAGTTTTAAGAATATTTTGAAAATTCTCAAAGTTCAAAGGCGATGGGCCACGTGTTTCGTTTTACAAATGAGTTCAAATTTTGCAGGCATTATTTTTTTTTTAATGCAATAGAAAATATCTACGGGTACCTGCTATTATATTCTAAAAAAAAAATGTTGACCTCTATAAATAAGGAACATAATCTCCATATTAGATTTAGACCCTCTCTACATTTATTTGGGATGTAAAATTGAAACATAATGAATTATTATTATTATTATTATGACAGGGCCGGGTAAAATACTAAGTATTTAAAATACAAAAGCAGACATTTTTATAAGAAGCCTGTCGCCACTAAATTATTGGGACAATTTCACATCTTTGCACATGTATATTCAGTTAGATTGGATGTTCGAAGCGGTGTAATAAAATTTAAAAAAAAAGTATTTGAAATATAAAATACAAATTTATTTCAATTCCAGAAATAATACCCAGAAAAATATATTTTGTAAAAGTGTGATTAATCTCGTAGGCTGCAAAGATGTTCAAGGGGGGCCGCGGGTTGGATACCCCTGCTATAACGCATGTGACTTATTTCCAACCTGATCGATTATGAAGACGATTATCGCAACCGTTTATTAGATAATATTTGTTCTGGAATTTTATAGATCTATATAAAATTATATACTCCTTTGATATAAATATTCCTAAGAATGTAGGAATAAAATGGTGATGAGTATATAAATTATCCATAATATAATAAAGCTAGAAAAAAAATAATGATCAGAAGCATATTAATTATACCCAGTAGGATTGAAGGTAAGTCAAGTCACGGGTGAACATTCTAGGATAATAAATAAGGCCCCGGCCCGGCAAAGGCCGTGTCCGAAATAGGCCCGTGCCCTCGCTGGCCTTGGCGGTCGTTGCCCTGTCTCCGTTAGGCGGCTTCAAGCTTCAACTTCGCCTGCCTCTTTGCTCTCCATGGATGCATGTCAAACGATAGACACAGTCAACTCACTTATTGGCTGTCACCATTCTACAAAATGTCAAGGTGAGAGCTGCACCCTCCTCCTCCTCCTCCTACCTCCACCTCCTCATTACTCTTGCTTCCTTTTATTAAGCATGCCAGTATCACGAGAGTACCGCTAGTAAACCTCAAATAAATCTTATCTCTTGGAAATAATTTTGACGTTGACGTAACATACAATTTCCATAAAAAACTAAATATTTATTTTTTATTGTTAAATATTTTTCGAGATCCAAATATTTGAATAAGATATTAATTTTCACTTCGATTCGGACTTTAGCTGGGTCATAGATATTGTTGTTGAGGCTAAGCACACCGATGCCCCGGAAAGGCTGGAGATCCTGGGTTCGATTTCTGGGGGCCTTGGTGCTTGAACTCACCAACAAAAAACATACAATCTTGTTAAATTTATTTTTTTATATCAACGGTGTACTTTTTTGATTATTTAGAAATGAAAATTGGCACGCGAGCAAGAAGGGACGATTTAAAAATAGAAATTTTTTTTGCAACAGTTGTAAAATTTCATTAGCTTTAAGTGGGTCCGACCGAACAGATTTTCAGCCGAAACCGAACCGAATATTCGGCTCAACCTTATTTCGGCCGAAACCGTAACCGAAACCGAAACTTGTATTTCCTATAAAAAAATTTTTTTTTTTTTTTTTGAAATTTTTTCCCCTCCGTGAAAATCATTTTACCTTTTTTTTGGGAGACAAAAATTTTTTCTCCTTCAAGCAAATCATTTGACCTTTTTTTTTTAAGACTCAAGTTTCGCTACTTTTTGCCGAAACCGAATATTGTCGTTCCTAGCTTTAAGGGTATAAAATATTTTATCTAACGTGTAAGACAAGTTGGACAAAATTATTTGAAATTCGTGGGAGTAAATAGAAGGTGAGAGGATAAATTTTATAGAAGATAAACTAGAGGAAGTTTTTTTAACTTCCATGAAGAGTGTGTATTATGGTTCCTAGAAGGTAGGTAACAAAATTTTCACCATCTTTTTCTAGAGGAACACTGTAGCAATAAATCAATGACCTGGTCATTTGAATTTCCTACCTTCTACCAATGCAAAAAATTAAAAAATATTTAATCTATAAACAAATATATTAGGCTCTGGAAAAACTTTGTATTGGGGGCCGAATGGCTAAGGACCAAAAAATAAATAATTAAAAAAAGTATTATTATTTTATAATAAAATAATCTACCATTATATTAAATAGATCATAGGCTTTGAATTTATTATTCTCCTTTAATTAATTACTATTCAAGACTTAGAACATAATAAAAATTTCAAAAGAAAATATGGGGGAGTGTAAATAAATTCCTGTTCCAAGGCCGCCGACATTGAAAAGATTCGCCATTTCCATTTTGGGGACACAAAAAGAAAACAAAAACAGACACTCACACACAGACGACGAGAACATAACATAAGCAGACCGAGTTGACATGTTTTGTTTTAGATCTAAGACAATAAAATAAAGATGCGGATCGATGATTGTGTAATAGATGGAAGCAGCCAATTGTGGAACGAACTTTTAGGTTAATTCCCTCCTTTATTTACTTCTATCCTTGGGAAACTAAATTTTTTATTGGATTTTTAGTTCTTTACGGCTAATGTGAACATTAGACCTCACAAACATATACAGTCAGTGACACACAAGGACAGTGTCACCTCAAAATTTGTATCTCAAGATTTAAGATTTTTTGATGATTTTTTACTTTCTCGTATAGAATATAAAGAGAAGGTATTGTAATCGTAAAAAAATTCGACTTCGAGTTTTTGATGTTTCTCCACATTTTAGACCTCCCTTAGTCCAAAAATACCATTTTGGGCATTATGTCTCTGTGTGTGTGTGTGTGTGTGGAAACACGATTGCTTAAAAACCAAAGCAGCTAGATCGATGAAATTTGGTATATGCTCCTTACACTAAAATTGTAGATTTCTATCAACTTTTGGAGTAAATACGTCACTTGGAAGTAGTACTTTACCTAAAAAGTTTTTTCAAACATTTTGAAATTTTCAATTTTTTTGTTAATTATATTATGATAAAATACTCTATTTTAAAAAGTTTTTATTCTTTGACATTTTTCCGAAAACTGAATAGTTTTTGAAATAATCACAGAAGAAATAGACATTTTTCGTAAATTTTGGAAAGAAAAATCAAAACAAAATCATACAGGTGTCATTAAAAAACATGTAAAATAAATAAATCTATTTGTGAAACACACCCAGACGTAATTCCAAAAGAATATGCGAGAAAGTTTCGGGGGAGTCATTCCCCATATTTTTACTTTCTCCCTATGTATATATTAATATATATATAGAGAAAGTATTGGATTCATGCAAAAATTCGAGATTTTGATGGATCTTCACGTTTTGATGTCCCCTGAATCCAAAAAGTGGTTTTCGCGACATGGTCTGTCTGTGTGTGTGTGTGTGTGGGTGTGTGTGTGTGTGTGTGTGTGTGTGTGTGTGTGTTCAATTTTAGCATGAAGGAATTGAGCTATGAAGCTGAAATTTTATATTTAAGTTAAACACCCCCCGGGACCGGAAAAATAAGCTTTTAATCAAAATTGCCAAAGGGTACTAGTACTTTACTGATGTACTTTTTCAGTTTTTTTCGATTTTCTCAAAATTTGCTCTAACGATTTTGATTAAAAATTCAAAAATCAATTATTTTTTAGATGCTCTTTCAAATGTATATTCTCGTTTTGCCCTCAAATTGTTTGAAGCACACTTTACTCTTGTGCTTCATAGGAAAGATAGGAGAAATGGTTGCCATGGTTACAAAATATAAATATTTTCCCTTATAAATTTTACATCTGAACAGGGGGGGGTCAAACTCGGTTTGTTTACATTTTTTCATTCCAAGGGAGTGACGTCATGGAGCCTCTTTTTGTAAAAGATCTTTCGGAACAAACCATTTATAAATATTTATATACGGTATATTATTAATAAAGCAGAATAAATACCAGGGTCTAAATTAGTTTAGTCAGAAACTATAAATTCGCAAACAAAACAAAATTAATGTGAACTAGGTTATAGGCAGTCAACAATGCTGCCACATAGAAAAATACAAGTAAGGAGCTTCATGAGTGGACCAATCAAAAACTGTGACCGGAAAATTGTTTGTTTACTAGTTTCTGGCCAACCTGTGTATTTTAAAGACCTTGCATCTGAATTCATATGTTCCATACTGTCGGGAACTAAATACATGTCGACACAAAATCTGGTGTGACAAGCACAGAACACAACTTTCGAGTACGGTGACTTTTAATGAGAGAAATTTATTATATATAAAAAATCTCTTATTTTGGGAACTTAATTGGCCCGTTTTTTTAATGACTAATTAAAAAATTATTATTTTTTATAATCAAGAAAATCTTAAAAAAATTCTATTAGGAAATTTAATTTTTTTTTTTTGTATGTTTGTCAAAAATTAAAGAATTTAGGAAATAAAAATAAATTAAAACTCGTGTCTCTCGGGATCACTCATCCGAGGATCAGCAATGCTTGGCCTTGCTTGTAAACAAACATCTTGTTGATAGATATTTCACTTCGTTTAAGTTAGTGAGTTCGCTTTGGTAAAATATTATGTAACCATTTATTTAAATTCAAATTATCTTACACAAGTGACTGTTTGTTTTAATGAGTCGTGGTAGCCCAGAGGGATTAACCCCCCCCCCCTTGAGATTAAATTGGATTATAATTAGGATTATATTAGATTATTAAAATTTAGTATATTGATACATGCAAAAAGAATAATTTATTTAATAAATTGTAAGTAGATGCGGAGGTTATGCAAGACTTGAACTTCTCATAAATTTCTTGTTACGCTTGCTTCTAGCTTCCAACTTTTAATAATATAAGTTTTGAAAGAAATAAATCAAAGGTCTGCGGACCGCCTTGAACATTTTCCCGGCCTGCGAGATTTTATAAAATATATTTATTTTTTAATGGTCAAAATAGTGAAAAACAATTTATGAATATTAAAAAATGCAATCAGAATAATAATAACTCATTATAATTCAATTTTTCAACCCAAAAAATGTCTATAGTGGGTCTAAATCTATTGATGGAAATATATAATTTTATATGAGGCCCGCGGAGTTATGATGCATTTCCAAAGTTGCCCGCAAGAACTTTGGGTTGCTGACCCATGAAATAAATTATTATAAAATGACTAAAATTTCGAAAAGTCATCTGTTGTTTCTCTTAAAGTGCGACTATAATAAGGTTCACTATTTTAAATGTTTAGAAGAAACGCCAAGTTAATTCTTGGATGAATATGAATATGAGTTTTTGCCATGAAGAAGTCAAACAAAGATGGCGAGTTTTTTTTTTTTAAGTCTCTTTTTTATCGGATAGTCTAGAATCCGAGTCCACAGTAATTTCAATTTGAAAATACAATAGATAAAAAATTGTAGTAGAAAATAAAAGTTCGAGCAGCTATGTTAATTTCTTTATTTAGGAACCCACAGCGACGTTTCGGTCGACTATGCGACCATTTTCATGGCTAGAGTTAAGTCAACAGAAAAACCTCTTAAGTTCTTTGACAGACATTTCATAAAATACATTATCATATATTGACTTTGGCGCTGAATACATTATATATGATAGATCGTAATGTATTTTATGAAATGTCTGTCAAAGAACTTAAGAGGTTTTTCTGTTGACTGAACTCTAGCCATGAAGATGGTCGCATAGTCGACCGAAACGTCGCTGTGGGTTCTTAAATAAAGAAATTAACATAACTGCTCGACCTTTTATTTTCTACTACATACTGATTCAGCTATTCGCCTCGCTAACATATCATATAAAAAATTGTTTTCTCTCACGATCTGAAACGCTATCGTATTTTGATATGTCTTCTGTTTTTTATCAAATTTATTTATTTCAAATGATAGCCTATTTAAAATGTTATTTTATAAATTTCATTGTGAATGAACTCACATCTCCAACCTCAATCAGAACAGGAGAGTGGAGGGGGGACGCTTAGTTTTAGTCATTATTCCTATTTTCAAATGTCCTAAAGATGTCTGAATTGACCTGGAAAAGTTTGTTTATTTTTTTTTTTCCTCTTCATTATTAAAATTTTATTTGAATTAGAAAGTTGTGATTTATCCCAACGATAAAATTCCGTATCAAAAGAAGATGAAGTAGGAAGTGAAGTAACACTTCATTAATAAGTTATTAAATGGACCCTGAACATGATGCACAATAAAGATAAAAGTTGAGAAAAAATATTTTCGCTTAAATGAGAGACAGTGAAAATATTCATTTCTAGATTATGACAAGAAAAAATCTCAATATTCTGTTATCTCTTTATAGCCTAATATTTTTTTGTGTTGCTTGATACTTTAGAAAAAATAACGATGGCAATCATGTAAAAATTAAAACAGTGATTTATTTATTTATTTATTTTTTTGAATTGACAATATTTCTGTCCCCCTCTTTCATTAGAAAAAATAAATGTTAATATTTTACGTTCAAATAAAGGGAAAACGGTGTTAAGGCTGCTCTATTATTATTTCTATGGTTTAAAACCGGGCTTGTTTTAATCATTCAGAAAGCTTGTTTCGGACTGTGAACGTCTGTAATTGAAAAATTTTGTCAGTTATTTTTAAACAAAATTTTTTTAAATAAGATTTTATATTAATAAATTTTTGAGGTGTAAAAATTATGGGTATAAAGAATTCACGTAAAATGATAATGACTAATGTTGATTTATGAAATTCGGAGAAATTTGCCATGTAAAATTTTTTTCAAACAAATCGAGAATGCAATACTATAAAATTTTCTTGAATTACGAATCTTTTGCAAAATAAAGTTTTGGGTTTGTTGCGTAAAGTGATTCCAGAATTATAAGATTGGTCTTTTCAAAAAGATTTAGATAAAAAATTTTGTATAATATTGAAATTTAAATAAAATGATTTGTATAGTGAACGAGCGCTACAATTAAGTCCCCACCTGGGAGTTAGAGCCTTGAGTATATGGTATATAGCAGTGATGGCGAACCTATGGACCGTGGGTCAGACACTGATCCACGCAAGCTTTTTAACTGACCCACGATTACTACTCACAGAAACTCATCTAAAAAAGTTGCCCGTGAAGGAGGAAAGAGGCGCACTAAAAATTTTTAAAACGTCAAAACACGCCCATTTTTACCCGTTAAGTCAATTGAATTTTAAAAATTTTTAGTTTTGAAAATAAAATTTTTAAACTTATTTCTGGTCCAAATTGGCATTAGTGACCCATGAGCTAAAAAAAAATATGAACAAAATTTGACCCACTTCTCTCAAAAAGGTTCGCCATCCCTGGTATATAGTGAATATTATAGTATTATAGTGAATGTACAGTATATAGTTCACTATATACCATATACTTAGAGCTCTAGCTCCCAGGTAGGGACTTAATTGTGTCGCTCATTGTACCAGAAAATCAAAAATTTTAAATGAACAATAAAAATTTCATCTGGCTAGTATTATTTTTTTTAAAATAATAATTACTACTATTTAATATCTAAAAAATTATTAAACACTCCTTAAACACGTTAAGAAATTATAAAATAGCAAAAGAGAATTTATAACATAGCTATTAACTTGGTGAAAAGTTAAAAAATAAATTAGTGATTTAGTTAAAAATTATTATTAAGGAAAGCTGATAGGAAATTATAATTGAAGATCGGATCGGTTAGAGATCGTGCTTCAAAGTACTTTGCGCAAACTTATGAGATGATTATATGAAATCCTAACTTTTAGTGAATTTCTAACATATTTATGGACACTCTTATTCCATTCTTGAATGAACTTTTTCCCTTTCCTTTTCCCTTTATTACATTAGTCTACTATTAATAATGAAATGAAAAAAGCCTGATGATAATAAAAAATAAATTTCATATTTATTATTACTCTAACTTTCTTGTTAAGCGATTTATTATTTAAGTTATGTTATCTTGTCTATTGTTATTATGGGATTAATTAAAGACAATCGGATTCAGACTTCCTCGTCGCATGGTAAAAGAAGGGTTTCCAAGGCTCTAATGCAGTGGTTTCCAAACTTTATGTTACCACGCCTCCCTTAAAAATATTTAATCTTATGACGCCCCCCCCCCCCCCATTTTATAAAATAATACAAAAACAAAAATTTTTAATGCTAAAAAATATAAATTTATATAAAAATATTTTTTTATATATTCTTATTTAAATTAAAACTAGCAATCATTTGGAAAATTGGTCCTGGTGACCAATATTCGCTCCTCCCCTTAGACTAGTCCGCGCCTCCCTAGGGAGGCGCGCTCACAGTTTGGAAAACGCTGGTATAAGGGTATTTTATGGCTAGTGGAATTTGTATCAGGAATGAAAGTTAGAAGAAAACAAAGCTAGAATTTTTTCTTTGACTATATATTTTAACAGCTTACGTTTCGGCCTTGGTAAAAGCCATCCTCGGATGACCACTAACAGCTCTGAGGATGGCTTTGACCAAAGCCGAAACGTAAGCTGTTAAAATATATTTTTTATAGAAAAATTCTGGCTTCGTTTTTTCTAACTTTCATTCCTGAAGAAAAATATTTTTCTCAAATCTCATTTTCAAGCACTAGGGGGGGTGCCTAACTTTAATATAAAATTTCAACCTCCTAGCTCAATTCCTTCAATTCCTTAAATTGAACCCAAACAGACAGGCACACAGACAGACAGAACATGTCGCGAAAACTATTTTTTTGGATTCAGGAGAGGTCAAAACATGTATATCCATCCATCAAAGTCTCGACATTGAATTTTTGACAAGAATCCAATACTTTCTATATATATGTATATTAACTTATGTATACATATAGGGAAGAGAAAGTAAAAATTCTAATCTGAATTGTGATTAGTTCTATATACAAAAAGATGTGGTAACTCACCCCAGTAAAATTCTAAGTGGACTAATCATATCTTACTTTTCTACCTAATGAAAAAAATCCCTACAAAATTCTGCAAGGGATTCGATGGGTTCCTAAGTTACCCAGTGTTATTATTATCTGTTTATGAGAGTTTCGAAATCTTCAAAAATTAATTCCGTCCCAATAATAAGAAATTTTAGAATGACATTAAAATGTTTCTACCCCACTTTGATATTTGCTAAATAATGAATATAAATTTTAAGTTTTAGAAACGATGTAACATCTGTTTATAAATTTTATCTCAAACGGAATGTACTTATTTTTTATTAAAAGTATTAAAAAACATTAATAACTTTGTGCATTTTAGGGGATGGGGCATTAACCCCCCTGGTTAATGCTTTCATATCTCCCCCCCCCTTTAAGGAAATGCGAGTCTTCATCGCGAAATTACTCTAAAAATAATTTGAATAGATTTATAAATCATTATTTTAATTTTAATTTTCAACCCTGTGAAAAGTATATTAAGGAAATTTGATTAACAAAAATATAGGCTATATAGAAAGAATATAATGGTAAATAATGGTGACTTAAGAAAAGATTTAAAAATGCCCTCAGGCTTGGTGTAGTTGGTAGCGTGCCTACCTTCTATACCGAACGTCGCGGGTTCGGACCCCTGGCAGTCCGAAATGGATACTAAATGGCTTAAATAGAAATGCATGGACCCCCAATATGTATATTATTAATTAATAACGGTTATCGTATCAAGTCTTTTATGGCCTGGGTTGCCGAAAAGACTCTGAATGTGTGTGTGAGTGTTGAGTGTGAATGAGAAAAAAGTGTGAGTATTTAAAAAAAAAAAAGATAAAAAATAAAAAACTAATTTTTTTTCAATGACACCTACACTCCCCCTCCCCCTTTCAACAGCTTACATTCTCCCTCTACCCTTAGTGAAATATTCAAAAGAATCGTTTTTCGCAGTCAAATTGTTTGTTTTTATCATTTTTCTTTCAACGATAAAATGCATATTAATTACCTTTAATAAGACGCTCAAGAGGGTGTGTTGGCTGACGGTGAGGTCAGGGTGGGTTACACTATATTAATTATTCACTTTGATTCACTTTAAACACAACGAAAAAAGAGAGGCGCCTGCCGCCAGGCAACGCTCTCGACTGAACGAGAAGAAACTCGACTCTCTCTGTCTGTATAGGAATAAATAGATAAAGATAACAATTCCCTTTTGATTAAAAGTAAAAAAATACCTTTTGCTCTAATCTAACTATATTTAGAGATGGAAAAAAATGTCAACAAGTGATTTGGAATATTCCAAGGCCTTTCTTAAATAATCAACCCTTCATTACCCCTAATCAAAATAATAATCAACACTATTTTTTGAATGTTTTCTATTTATTTGGCTTCGATTCATAAATAAATTTAAAAAATATTTTTTTCAATTTTTCAACCCCTTATCCAATCTTAATAAATAAAATAATTAACAATGCTATCGCCTCCGGCGAGCTTCACGTCTAGTCAGAAAAAAAATTAAAACCCTGAAAAGGTATGTTACAACGCCTTCTTAAAAATATTTAATCGAATGACGCCTCCCCCCCTCCCATTTAATAAAATAATACAAAAACAAAAATTTTTAATACTAAAAAATATAAATTTCTATAAAAATATTTTTTTTATTTATTCATATTAATTAAGGAAAACCTCCCGTCCCAAAATCTTCTAAATTTTATTATTTTATTTATAAAATTAGCAATCATTTGGAAAATTGATCTTGGTGGCCAATTTTCGCGCCTCCCCTTAGACTAGTCCGCGCCTCCCTAGAGAGGCGCGCCTCACTTTAAAACGCTGCTCTAATGTCCGTTTCACCAACACATATTGATCTTACTCGTCTTATATCTTACAATTGAATTTGTAATCTGAAATTTAAGATCCTCTATTTTCCATCTAAGTTTTGGTGCAAATGGCATAAAAGAGTGATATAGAATTAAATTAATTCAAATTTCTAAATCGAGTCTTTTTATTTGGCCGCTTCTCCTACCCTCTAAACTTAAAATATGTGTTATATTACATGACTCAATTTACTAACTTTTTTAAATTAATCGATATTAGCTCTTTTAACCTCAATTATTTTCAAATTCCTTTCGCGTCTGTTTTTGATATTTTGAGACCTGGTCAATAAATTATTTCTTCAGATATAATACTTGCAAATATATTCTTTAAACTACGAGAGTCGAATTGTAATTAAATCACGGCATGGGGAAATGAGACCAGGAAGAAGGAAGCCCTAAGCTTTAAGGGCTTAGCACGCAGGCCTTAAAAGTCTCTCAACTACTTAACAGTAGCATACAGTACTCGAGACGTGCTGGTCAATATCTTCTTAATGATAACACAACCAAGTCAAGTCAGAAAGAGAGAAAAAAAAAAGATGATGGAAACTTTCAATTTTTTCAACGCTTCATTTACTTGAGGAAATTGCGATATTTTTTTTCGATGGCCTCATTTTTTTTTTTTTACTTAAAACAAGAAAAAACAATTGTTTATTTTTTATGAAATTAATTAAGGTGAGAATTAGAAATAATGGATTAATTTAGAATCAATTATCAAAGCAAACAAGTTGCAACACTTTCCCACTTTTCGTGTATAAATCACGTTCCATACCGGATTGTTTGTATGAAGACAAACGTCCTAATATTATAAATACAGCAGAGTTTCAACAAATATCGGTTCAGGGTAAGCTGAGAAAATCGTGGTTTTAATAAATTTGGGGAGGACATTTTAATCGCTTCCTGCAGACAGATTCACTTTTCCTTTACATGTATTCCTACGACCACCTCTGACTAGACGCGAAGTTTCACCCGGGATTAAGTGGTCCCAGAGATATAAGCAAATAAAAAAAGTAAAAATGAACAATCTTTTTTTTCACTCGACTCAGACTACCCCAGAAGGAAAAAATGAACTAAAATCCGATTATATTACAAACAATTCATCATTTCTGATGATGACACACATCTTGTGTCAAAATACGTATCAAGTGTTTATATTAATAAATAAATTAAAATATTGACAAATAATAACAATGCGAAGGTGTCAATAGCGGAAATAACCCAAAGTAAAATGGCATTTTTTGATTTTTTTGATAAATATAATGAAAATTCCTAAATAAGTCAAAGAAATTATCTTAAAAAAAAAACATAAATAAAAGCGCCGTTATAAAATTAAAATAAAATGAAAACGATTCTAGTTAGTGACAAAAAATGGATATTAGCCCTCATCTCGCTGACATAGACACTCCGGTGTGACCTACAATAAATAACAGGTTTCCTGGCTACTCAATTAAAAAGAGCCAGTTTTTTCTTTAAATTTTTTTTTTTTTTAATACAATTATGGTATTGGATTTAATGCATTTTGAAAAGTTAGAAGTTAGCTATAAATATTTATAGTTTTACATTAAAAATAATAACCATATTGAATATTGTTTTACTTTTTTTTTATACACTATGTAAAGCAGTGGTTTCCAAACTTTATGCTACAACGCAACAATCATATGACGCCTCCCCCCCTCACGTTTTGTAAAATAATAAAAAAACAAAAATTTTTAATGCTAAAAAATATAAATTTATATTAAAGCGGAGTCAAAAAAAGAAAAAAATTCCTAGTCATATGCAACCAAAATTATTGTGACGTTTCGGTCTTCTTAGCCGGAGGCGAGAATAAATGAAGTTTTAATTTCAAAATTAATTCATTTTTCATTCAAAATTAAAATTTCATTTATACTCCCCTCCGGTCCTGAAGATGGCCTAGAATATTGGCCTAAACGTTACAATAAAAGAAATAATTTTGGCTGAGTTTGAAAAATTGCTCGCTGTGGCTAATATTCGCGCCTCCCCTTAGACTAGTCCGCGTCTCCCTAGGGAGGCGCGCCTCACAGTTTGGAAAAAGTTGATGTATAGAAAGATCTTAGGTGTATTTTGATTTTAATTAAACAACCCAACTTGGTCATTTAAGGTTAATATTCGAATACGGGCAAGTAGGAAAAAAATTGTTATTAAAATTTGCAAAAAATATTAGTAGATCTAAATGGAAATTAAAATGTTTTTAGCAAATAAATTTAGAAAAAAATTTTGACAAATAATCAAGTATTATATCACCCGATATTAAAATTAAAATATTAGGAGATAGTTGTGGAATGCTATATCCTACTCAATAGTTATATTTTATTTAAATTGCCATCACGGTTGACGTTTCAATACCAAGATTGCATAAATCTTCAGAACCGACTCGCAATAATCATTTGCTCTACTTAATAGCTGATGAAAATTCGAAATTAAGATTATTGAGAGCCGGCTCTGAAGATCTGTGGCCGAAACGTTAGCCGTAATAAGTCTTGTTTCATTTCCTGACTCCATCAATTAACAGCAACATCGTCAATGTTATTTTCAATTTTTCTACTCAGGAGAAGGCCTTGACTCTTCACCCATAAGATCCTCAAATTTTTCAGAATAAGCATTCTCTATTATTTATTTATTTATTTATATGCTTTATTGATTTAAAGCGTTAAAGTCCCTGAATAGATTTCATTCTTCTCTTTATTAAAATTTTTCAATTGTTAATTATTTCTAATAAGAAAACGCGCACCATTGAAGAGAAATTTTATTTTCACCATGAAAAAAAAATGCTAAACTATTTATATTTTAGATAGCTAAAACAATAAATAAGTATATTGATATTTTTTTGCTATTCAAGCCATTCGTTCAAATCAAATACGGAGAGTTCCTTTTCCTGTTTTCTAAAAATTGATTTAGAGAATTTTTTTTTAAACATGAAGTTTTCTGCTTTCTTAAATAAATTGTTAGTCGTAACAAAATATTCATTTAGATTTTTGAATTAAATTCTCTCATTTGAAAATTTATTTTCCCTCGTGGGATGAGTTTTTGGGTGGATCCAAAAATCAACTACACGAATGAGATAAGCATAATAAATTTTACTAATCACATTGAACTTTCCTACACACACAGGTGGATTCAAGAAAATATTTATTTTTTGCAGAGAGTTGAAAAATTTAAACAATTTTAACCTTGGAGAGTTGAATGCCTCTTTTTAAGAGTTGCCAAATGGTAATTTTATATACCATTAATATGTGTCGAGGAATTTTTTTTTTAAGTTTTAATGAATAATAAAATTAATTAATTTCTTTTTATGTTATATATTATAAATATATTCAAAGATCAGCAAACCTACCGTCCCCCATCGCGACGGGCCAACATATAAAATTCCCCAACTAGGAACTTTATTTTTCGACTTTTGGCCAGCTTTTTGGGATTTCGAACCACTGTGCGTCGCCGAGACGAATGACAAATGTCAATATTGAAAGCCATGGGGCCCTGGTTAGGAACCCAGGCAATCTGGTCAATTTATTTCAATCATTTGGATATCAAATGGTATGTGCCTGGGCTCCAATATATATCGTATTTAAATAATTGTATCATCAAAGACTATATAACTAAAGATGCGGTAAATACTTTAAAAAAGGGTGGGCAAACTTTTTTTTAAGTTTTTTTGAGAGTGGAATTTATTATTGACTTAAAATTTCAAATAATTGGACCCTGTTATGCATTAGTGTGTCAAGTGCCAAAAAATTAAAAATTGAGTTAAGCACGGAATATTATTTCAAATGCTATAATTAATAGTATTTTTGTCCTAAAAAAATTTATATTTAATGTTACTTGCACAATTGACAAAAAAAATTATATAGTCTATAATCCAATGAATACAAAAAACTTAAATGTTAATTTTCTCAAAACTCGGTAGCTGGCGCTTGAAACACTAATGCGTAACAGGGTCCAATTATGAAAATTAAATAGATACGTATTTCGACAAGTGGTGGGTCTGCTTCATCATATACCCTATTCGTGTAAATTCTGAAGAAGACACACCACTTGTCACAATACATAGTGTGTTTTTAGTTTTATAAATAACTTCGTGTTTTTGATTTATCTGTTAAATCATGTTTAAAATAAAGGCCTCGGTTACCAATTTAAATTTTAAAATAATATTTCATTATGCGATGACTAGAGTTTGTAAAAAAAAAAATATTCACAAATTAGTAAAGGAAAAAGACCTTCATTCTTTTGTATATAATTTGAATTACATAAGAAAAAAAAATAGGATGTGGCCTTCAAGTTTTCTTTAAAAAAAAAAAGGTAAAGTGATTATAAATATTAATAAATTGAAAAATTCAATTGTAAATATCATTTGTTCAAACCATGAAAGGAAAAGCGTGTTTACTCCATCATCATATCCATACAAAAAATTAGTGTAAATATTGTATAACCCTTTAACATTTATTTATATATAACTTATATAGGGTTTATTCGCGAATTAATTAATCAAATTCACCCATGATTATTTCTAATTTATTTTAACGTCTCGTTTTTTCGGGTCTTCATTTTTATTTTCAACTAGTTAAAATTTTAAAAATGATTTAACGGGTTAATTAATTGTTTCAGCCTAACTTCAATGCATGTTGTAATTAATTATCATGTCGTTTATATATAAGGCCATGTATATATGCATTAAATTAATTTCAATCACATTCAAATAACTAACTGTAAAGACAGTTAATGGAATGCTGTTGAAACCTTCGAAATGAAAATAATCTCCCCTCTTTATTCTTAGGATTTATACAGTAGGTTAAATAATAAAATAATAAACACATGCTAAGTGAGAGAGTTCATAAAGACTGGTCCTCGGTCAGATGAAAGTAAAATAATTATTACTTTTCTTAACAATATATGTAAATTATATTGCAATCATGTCAAAAATTTTATGGCGAGAGATAGAAATACAAGTTATCCAAAAAAAAAAAGTGGGTCTGTCTGTTTACATATTGAGCATCTAATAGAAAAATTCTTTTTAAGACTTTTCGGCATGATTTTATTTACTTAGTTCTTAAGATATCGGCCTCGAATGTGTTAAATTGTTGAACTATATACAATACATTTATACGAAAAAAATTGTAACAATTTTTATGGACAAATGTAAATATGTCCTTACTCCATCGCAGAAATTCTTTTTAAGGCTGATGATGGCAAGAAAATAAAAACATGTCTAGAAATTTCTCAAATAGAAGCTCAATACCTGGCTGCATCCTTCTCCTTTTATCAACTGACATTTGATATTTAGGTTAGACAAGAAGCTTTATAATAGAAACGGGCAGAGTACTTGTACTTAACTGATGTACTTTTTAAGTTTTTACTTTCTCTTACCTCTATATATATAGGTTAATATATAGAGAGGGAAAGAATTGCATTCATGACAAAAATTCGATGTCGAGATTTTGTGGATATACACGTTTTGAGGTCCCCTGAATCCAAAAAAGTGGTTTTCGCGACATCGTCTGTCTGTCTGCCTGTCTGGGTTCAATTTAAAGCATGAAGGAATTGAGCTAGGTGGTTGAAATTTTATGCCGGTACGTATTTAAGTTAAACACCCACCTAGGGCGTGAAAATAAGCTTTTGATCAAAATCGGCCAAAAAGTACTAGTACTTTACTGATGTACTTTTTCAGTTTTTTTTTTTTCTTGATTTTCTCAAAATTCGCTCCAACTATTTTGCTTAAAATTCAAAAATCAATTATTTTATAGATGCTCTTTAAAATGTATCTTCTCTTTTTGCTATTGAAATCTTCTGAAGACCACTTTACTTGTTCTTCATAGGAAAGAGGAGGAATGATTGCCATGGTAACAAAATATAAATATTTTCCCATTCGTATAAATTTTACATCATGAAATTTGAATGTACAGTACTGTCGGAAACTAAATATATGTCGACACAAAAAATCTGGTGTGAAAAGCACAGAACACAACTTTCGATTACCGAAGGTAAGAGAAAGTTGGGTGCTGTCACACCAGATTTTTTCAATTATATAACGATTTTGATTAAATTCATAAATCAATAAATTTTTCCTCTGTTTTAAAATAAATTTTTAGTTCCTCTTTAAAATATATATTCTCATATTTTTCCCCCCCAAAACTCTTGGAAGCACACTTTACTCTAGTACTTCATAGGAGAAAAGATTGGCATGGTAACAAAACATTTTTACCTCTTGTGGTGGAAACTAAGTAAGCTTATATCTTGACACAAAAAATCTGATTGACCACACAACAAACAACTTTCTCTTGCCTTCGGTATTCGAAAGTTGTAAGATAAGCTGTCACACCAGATTTTTTTTTCTGTTTTCCTATAAAAATGCTTACAATTTAATATTTATTAATTCAAAATTCATATAACCGAATGCCGTACTGTGTTCCAGTGGTAGGGCATGCTGAGTACAAATCGGTAGATCCGTGGTTCGGCTCCCAGCGGCACCCTCTCTTTTGTCGGCTATTTGAATTAATAAATATTAAATTGTATGAATTTTCTCAAATACCCCGAACGTGATATATATAATTCCTTATTTATAAAAATACTATATTATTTAATAGAATAAATAAGGAAGACTTAGACAGCTTTCTTGATTTTTAGCAGAAAACTAAAATATCAGAGATTTTTGTCGTTATAATCCAAAAAGAAAAAGTTCAAATTTGATATTATTAATGATGCTTAACATCAAACTTGGGCACTTTAGCTATTACAAGCCCATTTCCCCAGACGGCTATATGAAAATTTCAATTGAAAAACTACCTAAATTTAATTAGAAATAAATTATAAATTATTATTTTTGAAGCTTTAAGTGATAAAACCTATGAAATTAATAAAATTCAGAAGCAGAGAAGAACAAATTCCCAATTTTTTTTTTATTCTCCAAACCCTCACAGGAAATAGCCTGAATATGAACAATACTCACAAATTTGAAACGAATGAAATCCTAAACCAACGCACATCCACATGGGATCACAAGTAGAAAGAAGGCCACATCAGGTAGCACACAACAAACATCAACTACGAAGCATTCACTACGGGGCGTAGGTCTCAACTGGCAACTTAGAGGCGGGCCTCACTCTTCGGCGGGCTCCCCACCCTCTCTCTTCATCCTCCTCCACCTCCTCCTCCTCCTCAACAACAACAACAACATCAGCACTTGGACAACACATCGCGAAATGCCGCTAGCTGATGACCCATTTGCCGCCCAAACTCAGATATGCGGTTTTAAAACATTTTTTTTTCTTACAATCACAAGAAAAGATATAAAATTATTACCTTTAAAAATTGGTCAAATTATTGGGTACCAACAGTTACAAGAGATTTTAGAGGCAAAGCGTAGGGAAAGCGTCCAAGATGACAAAAATGTATTCAAGTTGTAGCTATTGGTTATTTCTTGATTTAAATAAATATGGAGGAAGTAAACGATTTCATGAAAAATAAAAATCTGGTGTAACTGGTCACACAGCATACAACTTTTTCTTACCATTGGTAAGAAAAAGTTGTGTTCTGTGCTTGCCACACCAGGTTGTTTTTTGTGTCGATATATATTTAGTTTCCGCCGATATAGAGATAAAATTTATAAATATGGGAAAATATTTATATTTTGTTACCATGGCAACCATTAAAAAAACTGAAAAAGTACATCAGTAAAGTACTAGTACTCTTTGGTCGATTTTGTTCAAAAGCTTCGTGTTATGTCTCAAGAGGGTGCCTAACTTAAATATAAAATTTCAACCTTCTAGCTCTTTTCGTTCTTGAGATATTTGGTTCACAGACACACAGACAGACAGACACTTTTTTGGATTCAGGGGACCTCAAAACGTGTATATCCATTAAAATCTCGACATGCCCCCGGGTGTGGCGTAGTAGGTAGTGTGCCTACCTCCTATACCAAACGTCGCGGGTTCGGACACAGGTAGTCCGATAATTTTATTTAAGCCATTTGGATACCAGATGGCTTAAATAGAACTGCCTCAACCCACAATAGATAATATTCTCTACAACGGTTATCGTCAAAGTCTTAAATGGCCTAAGTTGCCGAAAAGACTGTGTGAATGTGTGTGTGAGAGTGTGAATGAGAAAAAGTGTGAATGTTTTATTAAAAAAAAAAAAAAAAATATCGACATCGAATTTTTCCAATACTTTCTCTCTATATATATATTTTACATATATGGGTAAGAGAGAGTAAAAATAAATATAAGTTAGAAGAATGACAACACCTATGTAATTAAGCATCTACCATAATTTTATTATTTCTTTGCTAGTAAATCTTCACAATTAGACAATTTAGTATTCTCTTTATGATGAGTTAAATTAATTTAATTAAAAAGAGTGACAGACTTAATCAGAAAACTTCATTAAGCCAAAGGCATACAGGTTTTCCATTTTTCGCATTAATTCTCGTAAATTATGATCATTTGTTATTTGTTTGAGCGGACATTAATTTATATATAATAAAAAGAAGTCAACATATTACAATATTTCGATTGGGTACACTGTAAAAAAAAATATGAATTTTCATTCATATCTCATAAACTTTGGTGGTTTAATTTTAATAGACCAGGATATAGCTAAAATTAATATACAAGTATATGAATAAGTATCGCTTTAAAAAAATATGAATTTTCCTTCTTTTTCATATACTTTTCGTAGTTTATTTTAATACACCCAGGATGTGAAATAAAATTAATATAAAAGTTTATGAACAAATTACCAACTTTTAACTTATCTTTTTCTTTTGTCCGCCAAATTTTGAAATCGTTAAAAGTGCACCGCGACAAGTTGAGAATCACTGGTCTAAACGTTCTCAAATAACTCGACTACCTCAAGGAATTTTTATTAATATTATTTTATAATTATTTTAAGGAAACTTGAAATTATTCTTTTAAAATTTATTTCACAAATCTAAATTTTTTAAATTCTGTTTGAAATTCGCGCTCTAAACTATTTAAATATTTATAATATATTAAAATCATACTAATTAAATAATTTTTATAAAATAATTCAACTAAATAGCTATAAAAATTAAAATTAAAATTAACAATTTCACCAAAATAATTAATTTTAAAATATACAAGAAATTGGTTAGGTGGCACCAGAGTTGGGTTTTATACACAATTTTGCAGTTTTATACAAAAATTGCGGATAAAACTTGTATAAAATTATTAAACGTATAAAATGTATAAAACTTATGCCATGCGCAAACCCGACGAGAAAGGAAGTTCAAATAAAATTTCATTTTCAATTATTAACATTTTGATTATATTATTCACTAAATAAAAAGCAAACAACATCGTCAATGCTTTAGAACATTATAAAATATAAAAGCTTTTAGCTGTTTTTCAGGGTGAGAGAATTGGTTTTTTACAGTTTTATACCTTTTATACATCGGCCTAGTTTTATCCTCGTAGTTTTATACTGTATAAAACCGTGCATTATACTCGGCGGGATAAAACTTGCCAACTCTGGTTGCACAAATTTGTTTTTGAAGTAGCTGATTTAACGCATAGATAATTGAACGTGTATTATTATTTAAAATGAAATATAAATATTTAATCAATATATTGGAACATTTTACTAACAAAATCGTAAGTATTGAATTTGAATTTTTCATTGAAATTTTTTTCCAATTTCAAATCAATTAGTTTGTCTTTTTCAGGTGAGGTTAGTTAATAACCAGGAATAAACTCAACAACTAATGAAAATGTAACTCTTTATTTCTTCTCAAAGAAGATGAAAATCGACATATTTTTGTATTAAATAATTAAAATATTGTATTTGTGTTAAATTTACTTGAATGTATAAAAATTTATTTTTTATACAAATTTATTATTTTAATACTTTAATTTGTTTTATTATTTAGTAAAATTGTATATTTTAATATATATAATTTTTTTAATAAATAAAAAATAAAATAAATAAAAAAAACTATTATTTCACCTAGACCACTCACTTTCCCTCAAAACTATAAACTCTAAGGACTTTAATTTTTGTTTATTAAAGCTTTTGTTTGAAATATTATTATTAGGAGAGTTTTTAATTATAGACCACATATTGTATTAAATATTTATTAAAAATATATATATTTGTACAGTATTTATATATTTTTAATAAATATTTAATCAAATATGCAAATACCCTACTTTCATTTTTCACAAAAAAGTATATTATTTCTCATAAACCCGTAATTTAAATTTCATATACCAAAAATGAATTTATTCATATACCCGAAAATGAATTTTTTCATATACCCGTAATTTAAATTTCATATACCAAAAATGAATTTATTCATATACCCGAAAATGAATTTTTTCATATACCCGAATATGAAAGTTCATTTTTGGTATATGAACTTTCCATATACCCAAATTGAATATTCATAAACAGTTTGTGTAACAGACTTCCTATACATGTGTATGAATAGGCTCGAAAATTTTAACAGTGTACGTACATAAATTCATTATTTTTTTTTTTTGTGAAATAAGGGCAACACAAAACTCAGTCAGGGAAAAAATGTTTTTTCCGCAGGGTGAAGAACTTTGGTTCCGCAAAAGCAAAAATGCTTCGCGGGGCGGCAAAAATTTGGTGCCTCTAATGATATTCACGGCCGGGAAAAATTTCCGCAAAAAACAAAATTTTTCGCAGGGCGGGGCGGAAATAATTTACTTTCTTTAAAAAAAAATTTTCCGCAGAAAAATTTTTGAGTTCAGCCCCCCCCCCCCGAAAAAAATTTCTATATACGCCCCTGAACTCAGTGTTTATATTTCTTTAGTTGTTACAAAGCAGACAAAGAATGCGCGAGCGACCTTTAAATCTCCTGAGAATTGAACTTGAATTTTACTATTTTAAGAATTAATTTTTAGCTTTGGTAGTTTTTTTTTTTTACTCTTTGAAAATAAAAAGAAAATTAATTACCTTGTTAAATTTATTTAATTAAATTAATTAGCAAATATTTTCTTTTTTGTCATAATCATTTCAAATATCAATATTGTATGAGGTGTGTTTGTTATCTCAGAAAAATCTGATTTCCCACGAATGAAATTCATTTGTCATAAAACATTATTACACAATTAAATGTTTCAAAAACGTTTGGTAAATTAATTTCCAAAATATATAAAACGATTTCCGGATAGTTTATTGGTCATATTGATATAAAAACGAACACGAATTAAGAATCATGGGAAAAAATTGGAACAGTTTACAGTTATAGGAGACCTTAGATCTCTGGGTTTGTTTATCGCTTGAGCGAAATTATGAAAGTATTTCTTTCCTTTCATTACTAAAACAAATTTTGATAAAGACCAAATAAAAATAAATAAATAGTTAGGAAAATTTAATTTAAAGCATCAGTGTCGTGTGAATGAACATGTATACAAAGTTCAAGAAGAGAGAACTTGGATCTTTCAAATAATATAGCTGGAGCTAGCCGCGCAGCCCGCCTTCAGTGGCGTTTGAGTCTAACCAGAAGAACTCGACCCCCTAGACCTCAATCCAACATGAAATAAATTTTTCAAAAAGACATCTTCATCTATCTAAACTTGTGACCTACTAAATTTCAAAATAAAATTCAAAGTCGTAAAACAAAGAATATCAAATTAAACAAGAGCTTGAGTGAAGCACTTCAATTCGATATTACTCAATACTTGATGAAGTTAGTAATTATTTTATGAAAAATAAAGAAAGATCTTAAATAATTTTAAAAAAAAGCCCTCGGGGCTTGGTGTAGAGGTTAGCATGCTAACCTCGTATACCAAAAGTCGCGGGTTCGGACCCCAGGCAGTCCGATGATTTTATTTAAGCCATTTGGATACCAAATGGCTTAAATAAGAATGCCTGGACCCCAAATAAATATATATTATTAAATAACGGTTATCGTAAAAGTCTTAAATGGCCTAAGTTGCCAAAATGGGTGTGTGAATGTGAGAGTGAATGAGAAAAAAGTGTGAGTGTTTAAAAAAAAAAAAAAAAAAAAGTCCGAATTTGATTTTTCGAAGAAAATTCGGAACCTCGGTTTTGGAAAAGAACCTGTTTAGCAATTTCGGTCTCCATAGGTGTCCAAACCCTTTGGGAATTCGAGGAACGGAGTATTTTTTTCGGAGTCCTCTATAAGGGTGAAAATTTCATTTTGAAATCCCAAATAGGAGTTAGTCAAAAAGTTAAATAGGAGGCCACTGAGGAATAATATTCTGTATATATAGGTTATAAATAAATAAGTTTCTTTCCTTGTAATAGATTCAAAAGTTAATTCCGCCTGCTTTGAATAAAGAAACGACTGGCTATACAAATGTGCTGCTTGGTTTGCCTAACTCGCAGGCGTGCCTTCTTTGAGAGGAAATGTTTTTTGTTAAAGAAATCAGAGACATTAGGTCCGGCTAGATACAGTTATTTGAAAATTTAATATGAAGAATAAAAAAAGGCTTGTATTAAAAGGGCGCTAAAAAAAAAAAAAAATTTTACACATCTTAATAAGGTCCGAATATAGAGCATTTAAGACAAATGTGTTAATTCATATTGTATTATGGGTTAAAAAATTACTTGAATTCATGCTAGTACTATTTTCTATGTAATACATACTCTAGGTTTATAATAGAATATGTATAAAAGGCTTAACTATTTATGATTAAACTATCGAGAAAAAATCTTAACTTGAAAGAATGCTAAAGACCGGCCCACATGGTTGCCAAATTGACACCGACCGGTTTTGTTCCCTCCTCACGTTCCCTTCGCTTTTCAAGATATTTTTATACATTCATTTATGAGTGGGAAGTTAAGAGTGTAAATAAATAAACTCCCCCTCACTAATAGGTCTTAATTACGTTTTACAAATTCTACAATTTATTTCATTATTGAATGAATAAATAAAACATAAAATTTGTTAAACTGTATGGCAAATGTAAATTTTTACTATTTCTTTTTTGTAATGTAAATTCGAAAGATAAATAAATAATCCTCTAATTTAATAATTATAAAAACTAATTTTGTTAGAAATAAAAAAAAGCTAAATAATTAATATGTAATATTAACTACTCTTGGAGAATTATATTTTCTGGCTAATCGGCGTGGAAACGAACCACACATCACCGGTTTGATCTCAGCAGGAATGCCCGTATCTACGATATATTTATGTTATATTAATTTTAAACTGGTAACCGTTGGCTCTAGTTGAAACATTATCCTTTAATAGGAGAATTAAATTAAAGTATGATACACAAGGTTTTCTGTTTCAATGATGTTAAATAAATAAATCATTGAAACAGAAAACCTTGTGTATCATACTTTAATTTAATTCTCTTATTTATGTTATAGTAGAATAAGATAATTGTGTAATTTTTCATTATATTTATTAATTCTACTCAGTTAACGTTTATCGTCTTTTCAAAAAAAAAAAATAAATAAGAGCTATACCGCGAAGCTTTATCAATGACGAAATGATATAATCTTGAAATAATGATCTAATTCAAGTAATGTATCATAAGAATTCTTTCAAATTAAATCATTTAATACCTATTCATCAAGTTGGAATTTATATATTCATATTAACATATTATCTAGGTAGAGCCTTGTTTGAAAAGGATTTAATTTTTTCAATCAATGCTCAAATAGACTTTTTTTTTTTGGAATGGGTGCATAAGGTCCGAAGACCGTTCATTCATCAGACTGTTCATTAGCCAGTCAATATATCGTTTAAGATAGCAAATTTGCGGGATATGTTTGTGATTGGGTAAAATTGCACTCCCTGGGTGCATTAACCCCAAGAATATTAACGTCATATTTTTATATAGGCCTACATATGATAATCGACAAGCAATCAAAGAATTTTGTTTTATTTTTGGCTCCCTCTGACCTCCTTCACAGCTACCACTTGTATTTTAATTGACATTTTCTAGATTTAAATAAGTTCAATTAGTCAAAAAATCGTAAAATTCCTAGAGGTTATTTGCCTATTAATTTATATTTATTTTTAAGATTGATGTAATCTCTCAAAATTTTAGAAGAGTTTAGTTATATCTTTAAAAAATGATGAAATAAGCACTTTTTTTTACTCGCCCTCAAATTACCTAGACATCGACAATTTTCCTAATTACTATAAATTCCCCAAACACGCATGATTTACAAAAATTTTTTTTCCTCTTTAAATCAGTATATGATTTTTCCAATTAAATATAATGATAATTTAGTTATCCTCTTATTAAATAAGAATTTATGAAAGTCAAGAAAAAAAAATATATATATCCATGATCTAATAATGATCAGTGAAGTGACCCTTCATTTCTATTTCTTTCATTTCCGCTCTCTCTTTCCATCTTGATCAATTGAATGAATGGCGAAGTGAGATGAATTCGACCTCGAAACTCACAAAATGACAACGACCATTAAGAACGAGCGAATCCAATCAATCGAGAGACTTTATTCTTATTAGATCTCTATTAAACCAATTTCAATTATAGGAAAAATTTTAACAATTGCTCAGGACCGCAGACAGACTTGACGGGTCCCGGGATTATATAATAATACGCCCCCCCCCCCCGCCTATAATTATATTTAAGATTGGAGCTAAAGGCTCCCTTAGGAAAAAAATTTCATGAAAATTATTTTTTGTAATTGAAATTTTAACCATAAAAATTATTTTTTATTAGAATTTTATGGTGCTCAAAGGGCCCGGGCCCCCTCGGAGGGCCCAAGCCCCGGGGATGTAGCTCCCCCTGCTCCCCCTCTGCCTGGGGGTTTGCAATTGCTAGAAAGGTCTAAAAATCTTTTTTTTATATAATCGTATGGAGGAAAGCCGTCTAATTTACAGGAAGATGAAGAAAATCTTTTCGGCCCAAAATTATTTATTACCAATGTCGACGTTTCGGGGACTATACGTCACCCATCCTCAGGACAAAGGTCGTAAAAGTATTTCGTGCCTCCAGCACTCGTGTAATAATTACAACAATTATCTTGTTGTTTAAAATGATGGCTTGAGCTCACCATATAGCCAAATTGTATGCAAGTTGGCTATATGGTGAGCTCAAGCCATCATTTTAAACAACAAGATAATTGTTGTAATTATTACACGAGTGCTGGAGGCACGAAATACTTTTTACGACCTTTGTCCTGAGGATGGGTGACGTATAGTCCCCGAAACGTCGACATTGGTAATAAATAATTTTGGGCCGATTAAAGTCTATTTTCTTCATCTTCCTTTTTTTTATATAATTCGAAAACGACCTCGGGCTTGGTATGGTTGGTAGCGCGTCTGCCTTGTATACCAAGGGTAGCGGGTTCGGATCCCAGACAGTCCGATGATTTTATTTAAGCCCTCCGAGGGAGCCCTTTGGGCAAAAGGCTTAAATAAGAATGCCTGGACCCCCAATACTAAAATACTGACTATCGTAAAAAGCCTTATATGGACTAAGTAGCCGAAAAGACTGTGATGTGTGTGGTGAATGGGAAAAAAGTGAGTGTTTAAAAAAAATAATAATAATTTGAAAAAAATTTTAACTAGTGCCTCGAAAGTGAGTCCTCATTTTGTAAAATTGGGTAAGGGGGGGGGAGGGGGGGGGGGGGGGGGGCCCCCCCCCCCCCTTTCCCCACACATATACAAATATATAAAAATAAATAAAAACAAAACACCACCCCAACAATTTTTTCCGAAGAAGGAACTTCTTTATTAAAAAAAAAAAAAAATTTTTCCAAAAAATTTAGTGAAAAAAAAAATATATAATTTAAAAAAAAAATATTCAGCAAAAAAAATTTTTGGGGCCCCCCCCCAAAAAAATTTCTATAAACCCCCCTGGGGTAAGGTCTAGGTCAAAGTGATGGTGCGAAATTTGTTTTGGCAAAATGCTTTCGCTTTGTTCTATAAACAAGTTTTTTGTTGATTAGATCAGTAAGGTCAAGAATTATTTCTATAATTTTTAATATAAATGTATGATTTTTAATTGAAAATATATCATTGATTGAAAATCAAAATAAATCTAAAATTTATTCAATATAAATTTCATTCAAATAAATATTAGGTCGTTGATACTAACTAAAATTTAATTTCGTAGAAACCCTAATTTTAATCGCTTTTGATCTTTTTTCGCCCCCCTGAGTCTTTTCATCTTTTACGGCTTCTCTGTCTAATCTCCTGGAAATATCCACAAACATCCGATATACAGACAGACAGTCATATTAAAAAAAGAACTCAACGATCAATCAAGATTAATCCATTAAAAATATATATTTATCTTAATAAATTTTGTATTTTCAACCCTACATTTTTTTTATTCTTTTTCATTTGTTTATTTAATAAAAGGTGGTGCGCGAAAGTAGAGGAAAAAAAAACGAATTATAGCTTGTTTATTTTGAAATTCGAAACAAAAATACAACTAGAGCTAAACACAAAATTGGAACTATTTTTGTGTTTGTTTTTAAAAGGGGAAAAAATAAATAGTCTATTTTAAAAATAGCTAAATGAGGAATAAGAAAATGAATGCATCCATCAAATTTTAACAAAAACAATCAAAATAAATATATGCCACTTACGAACCGGAAGAAGAAAAGTGACGAAGAGAAGATTGGAAGCTTACCTGAAACAATGGAAAAAAAAAATTATTAGACAAATTAATATAAAATTTTTATGTAACGGTTTGGGGGTGAGGGGGCGGGGAAGAAATGTAATTATTTGATGGGTTAAACTATATTTTAAAACAAAGTGGAAACTCGATTTCTCAGATTAATTGGGATAATTAAATTTTAAATACAAATAAAAAAAAAGTTTTCAAGATCCAATCATTTGAATAAGATATTAATACCCATACTTGACAATATTTAATAATTTTTACTATAGAGAAAATATTGGTTTGCCCTCGGGGCATGGCGAGGGGTTAGCGTGCTAACCTCATATACCAAACGTCGCGGGTTCGGACCCCAGGCAGTCCGATGATTTTATTTAAGCCAATTGGATACCAAATAGCTTAAATAAGAATGCCTGGACCCCATATATGTATATTTATTAATAACGGATATCGTAAAAAGTCTTATATGGCCTCAGTTGCCGAAAAGACTGTATGAATGTGTGTGTGAGTGTGAGTGTGAATGAGAAAAAGTGTGAATGTTTTTTTTATAAAAAAAAAAAATATTGGTTTCATGTCAAAAATTCCATGTCGAAATTTTTTTCATGGATATGCACGATTTGAGATCCGCTGAATCCAAAAAAGTGGTTTTTGCAACATGGTGTGTGTGTGTGTGTGTGTGTGTGTGTGTGTGTGTGTGTGTGTGTGTGTGTGTGTGTGTGTCTGTGTGTGTGTGTTCAAATTAAAGCATGAAGGAATTGATCTAGGAGGTTGAAATTTTATATTTAAGTTAGGCACCCCCCTGTGGCGTGAAAATAAGCTTTTGAAATTTGTTGATGTGGTGAGGGTTCGGTAGACTAATGCAAAGGGTCCTTTTTCTCCTGATTGAGGTCTTAACATTGTCAGCAGCTTGGAGTTCAATTCACAGTGAAATTTATATGGTCATAATTTGAAATAAATAAATGAGCCACGAATAGAGTGGCGACCCCAGGTACGATTCCCGGAAGCCATGGGACATTTGATCTCCCAACACCATACTCATAGAAATTTAAAAAATCTATATATTTCATATATAGGGTTCTATATTCTTAGTCATTAGTGAGCCTTGACACGTTGTGGTTACTCAGAAGAGTAACTCTCAAGGGAATGATACTGAGGTGGGTTCCCGTTACCTTCCTCAGGAGGAGGCATCTCAAATAGAGTTGGATAATTTATTGTCATGAGGTGGATTTGAACTCGAGTTGTATTCAACTCAGGATTATAAGCTTAACTGCTTTATCCCCTCGGCTTATCGTCTCCTCGATATATAACTGAGTTCCAGATAATCGAGTTTCAATTAAAAGGCGGAGTCAAAAAAAATGTCAAGATGTACGTAGCCAGATATATTTTTTTTTTTGTTATGCCATTCCAGGCTGACGTTTCGGCCACTGATCTATGCCATCTTCAGAGCCGGAGGCGAGAATAAATCAAAAATACTATCTCAGTGACACACATTCGGCATGCGGTCTTAAGATGGTCGAAATCAGTGCCCGAAACGTCAGCCTGGAACGAGATAATAAAAGAAATATATTTGGCTACGTTTTAATAATTTTTTTGACCTTGCCTTAATTATACTTCCAGCCACAAAGTCATACCCCACAATTAAAAATCTTACAAAATTTGGTTTTGAGAGAGAGAGGAGACTTTTAAGCTGTTCCATTCTTATAATATTTTGGCCTATAGTCATATTATTATTTTTTAAAAATAAACTTTGAAAGGCATATTTTTAACCTTAGGACATATTTTTTTCTGTCATTGTAAAATGTTGAGAAACAATGTGTATAAACATAAATCATCAATAGATTCTTTATGAAATCAAGTCTGTGGTATTGACAATTATTCTATATGAATAGATGCTTTATTCGGTTTATAAAATGATCCATAAATAAACTTGGTTAAAAAAAAAGCGACAGGTATGATTTCGATTTCAATGATTGCTTGTTAATGATGATAAAGAATCTTTTGAAGATTACATTCACTTAAGTTTTATTTATTTTCAAATAAAAGATCAAATCGATTAGAATCGATGAGAATTATGAAGTAAATTTTAATAAGTTCGTCATTTCCAGTAAACAAAAAAAAGGAACTAATTTTTGCACCGCATGGAAATTATTTCTTAGAAAGTATTGGATTCATGTCAAAAATTCGATGTCGGGATTTTGATGGATAAACACATTTTAAGGTAAAATTGGGTATTCGTTTTTGGGAGAATCCGACTCAAATACGAAGCCACAAATTTCTCCGTCAACCTGGCGCAATCTAGATGGTCGAGAATACCTCTTTTAGGTTGTTTATATTCCTATATGTCTCTAGTCTAGCAAGACAAATATTTGTCTCTCGAGACTTACATTCGAAATAATTAAAATTTTCTTATAAAAATAGTGAATTTATTTTAATATAATTCATTAAAAAAGTCTTTTTAGAAGTTATGTAGTTATTTAGTCATCATTTATTTTTAATGCAAAAGGGTTTAATGCACCTAAAATATTTTAAGTTCCTTCCCCTCTTGGTCTTTTTTTCTCATTTAAAATTAAAAAAAAAAAAAATTACTCGCTCTGAGTCGTGACAAGCTAGCTTAGTTCATAATAATAATAATAATATAATAATAAGGAGCTAAATTCAAATTTTATTTTTAACCCGATGACGTTCCTCCTGATTGAATCGAGATGAGAGGTCATGGCCGCTGATGATGGGTTGTTGTTCCTTTTATTTCTGTAGCTTGGATCACAACAACAACAACAACAACACCTGTTGTTCCTCTCCTCCGGTTCATGAATAATTTAACCGTGCGATGAAAGCGAAATAAAAACGTGTAGGTTTCATTTAGACAGTTAATCAAATTCATTTTTCTTTCTAAAACGCATTTTTCCCATTTATTTTTTATTTTATTTAGTAGATAGAAATAAGATGAAGGGTCAATAACATGTTGGAATTTTTTAAAAAGTATCAGGAACAAATTTTTGAGGATGTTAATTACAATTTTTTTTAACGATTTCTTCTTTTTTTTAAATATTTAATAATTTTTTTTAAGCACTATTAAGGTAATTGAGTATAATATAGTGGTATTATGATAGTAAAAACTAAACACCCAATTTTTTACTTTCTCTTAACTATCTATATGTTAATATATATAGAGAGAAAGTATTGAATTCATGTGAAAAATTTGATTTCGAGATTTTAAGGTCCCCTGAATCCAAAAAAGTGCTTTTCGTGACATGGTCTGTTTGTCTGTGAACAAAATATCTCAAAAATGAAAAGAGCTACGAGATTGAAATTTTATAATTAAGTTAGGTACCCACCCCCCTGGGACGTAACACGAAGATTTTGAACAAAATCGGCCAAAGAGTACTACTGATGTACTTTTTTTTTCGATCTTCTCAAAATTTGCTTTAACAATTTTGATTAAAATTCAAAAATCGATTATTTTTTTTTTAGAAGCTCTTCAAAATGTATATTCTCATTTTGCTCTCAAAATTGTTTGAAGACCACTTTACTCTTGTACTTCATTGGAAAGATAGGAGAAATGGTTGTTGGTAACAAAATATACTTATAAATTTTACATCTTGAATTTTGATATATCGATGGAAACTAAATATATCTCGAGACAAAAACATCTGGTGTAAGCACAGAAAACAACTTTCGATTACCGAAGGTAAGACAATGTTGTGTGCTGTGCGACCAGCCACATCAAATTTTTTTATATATATCTTTTAAATTATTTTTTATCCTTAGTATATAGGGCAAAAATGTTATTAATAATTATGCTTATAAAACGTTTGAGGTGTTATTAAGGACAAGCCCAGAAGAGAGGCATGACCATGACGATAGTAACCTTCTTTCGTCTTCCATGCAATTAAACAAATTCCAAGAGAAAGATCTAATTGTAAACATCAAGTTTTGAATTTATAAGTCACAATTTGCAATGTAATTTGATAAATATTGCTTTTTGGATGGTTATCCTTCAAATTCCCTCAATAAGGGCGAAACATGTGGTCATAGATTCTATATTATTTTAATTAACGAAAGATAATTTTTGATATACTGGAGAAGTTTATTGACGAGATATTTGATAAATTAAATAATGTTGACTATGATCTTAATATCCTTATCATAATTATTATGGTTATCTATTGATGTTATCATGAATCAATATATAAAAGCTCATATTCATGTATAAAAAAAATCTAGAAAAATTGGCTTTAAATTAAAAATTTTAATAACGATAAGGTTTAATGTGTTTTGTTATTAAAGAGGGAAATAAATAACAAAATGAAAATTCCGCTGTCTCAATAGAATACGGTTTTTAAATTAATAAGCAATTTTTATTTATTAAGAGGGAATCGTCTAATGAACTTTCGGTAAAGAAAAAATTAAAATTTATTATTGTTTGA
>JAKCPI010014919.1:0-12623 GCA_023213315.1 Euborellia annulipes | reverse complement strand
CTGTTGTGAATATCTAGTATACGAGGGTACCGTTTGGGTCAAAGTCCAAGAACATAGCATAAACTTTTCCTTGTTTAAATTACAGTTTTTGATTTATTATTGAATTTAGGATAAAAATATTACTGCTTGCACTGTGTCCTTGTCTAAAACCTGCTTGGCTTTCCACTTCATTTTCTTCACACCATGCTCTTAATCTCTTCTTAAGAATGTTCTCCCAGAAGTTTTTAGAGGTTAGATAACAGGGATATTCCGAGATAATTCTTAGAATCTTTGATATCTCCTACTTTATGTAAAGTTATTATCTCGTTGCATCTCCAGCTTCTCGGTAACAAGTTCTCCATATCTCGTTCATTGCTTGAAGAATCTGAATGATTGCGATCTGTCATCCCTCTTCCCAGATCTCTACTTCTCCAATTCCGAAGTTATATTAAATAGAGTATGGAGAGAGCAGTTGATGTTTTATCTCATCTTTTTTTCATCCTATAAGAAAGTTTATATTTTATATTTATTTGAAATTAATCGTTAAAATTTATATTTTCATCATAATAAGGAAATTTTAAAAAAATTGTATAAAGGATTCTTTACTACAAAAAGATTAATGAACCATCTTTTTAAATTTCATTTAATTAATGGAAAAATTGAACTCAATGTGGTCGATAGATTTTCAGTACCTTTTTAAAGATAATAAAACTTGGCGGAAATGAAGTATATCTTAATTGGAACAAAGAGATCTCAATTAGGTTGTTGCCAGCCTTTAAAGGTCTGTATTTAATGTCTGAACAGCAGCAATTTATTGCCTCTTTTAATGCCTCTTCGCCTTTCAAAGCAACTCTTCGAGTTTTGATTCATTCATCTTTTCAAGCCATTAATGAGACGAGTGTTAGGTTTATGTTTGAAAATTGCAACTCAACACTACGTAAACTTCACACGTAAACCAATCAAGAGTCGATATTTATTTTTATAGTAAAAACTATTAAATATAAAACCATGCACTACTTTATTGAAAGGATAAGGGGAAGGGAAAATGAGAAATTACATTTTCGAATTTACTTTTAACAAGCAGTTAGTCAGGATTTTAAATATTTATTAAATAAATTCATATAGAATATCCAAAATTCCATTATCATCCCCTTTATTAAAATACTCTAAAAGCCATTTGTTTATTTAATTGAATGAATCACTAAATAAAAATGTTGATCATTAGAGAATTATTGAATTAAAGTTGTTAACTATTAAAAAAAGCTCTATCATTATTTTGGAAGGGAGGGTGGAATGAATAACAAGAGAGAGTCATCGAAACGTCGCTGCTTTAATTAAACGTCAGGGTGGTTAATTAGGATTGATAGACACCCTGTGGGAAGAGACCTGTTCCAATGATTCACGGAGGCTTTTAATCTGCTCAGCCACCATCAGAATGGCACGTGTCGTTGTCGACGTATGGGCCCCAATCTTCCCTCTTCCATATTGGAGATGAGGCACGAAGCACCTCCTAAAATGTTAGTTACCATCCGGTTATTATAAAAAAAAAAATTAGAATCCAAAATTCGATTTATTTAAATTTTTTCCAACATTGGGAAAAATCATTAATTATTATCAGGAATGAAAGTTAGAAGAAAACGCAGCCAAAATTTTTTTCTTTAAAAATATATTTTAACAGTTGACGTTTCGGCTTTGGTCAAAGCCATCCTCAGAGCTATAAACAACGAAACATTTTCTTTTATAAATATAGCTTAACAACATTTTTAAAATTTTTTACAGAATAAATATATTGTATTGGTGATAGAAGAAGGAAAAAGTTTTTCTCGAACTGAAGACTATTTTTCCTGATGTTATATCCTAAATTCATACCAAATACAATTCATAATATATGTACAGTGATGGACAATATTAAGTCCCACCTATGTGTTTTCTACTTGTGATTATTTAATTGTTTTTATAAAAGAAAATGAAAAGAAATTTTCTAGGTTTGAACCATGAAAGTTTCCATTAAAAAATATTTAATATTTTTTTAAAAACAATCAAATAATCACAAGTAGAAAACGCAGGGAGGAACTTAATATTGTCCTTCACTGTACATAATGACCAATAATAGGTATGATTTTCATTCTGTAAAAAATTTTAAAAATAATTGTTATACTATATTTATAAAAGTAAATGTTTCGTTGTTTATAGCTCTGAGGATGGCTTTGACCAAAGCCGAAACGTCAGCTGTTAAAATATATTTTTAATGAAAAAAAATTTTGACTGCGTTTTCTTTTAACTTTAATTCCTGATACAAATTCCACCAGCCATAAAATACCCTTATACTAGTTAATTATTATCTTCACCTGAAAACATTGGCATCTGATTTGTCTTATTCAAAATATTTTTTCATGTATGCCTCTATCATTCCCTCCCCCCCACCACCTCACTATTCGGCAATTCTATCTCTTTAAATTTTTTTTTTTTCTAGAAGGGCTTCTAACTAAACTTTATATATTACACTAGACAGGAAAAGTTTTATTCTTATTAGAAGAGGACGGGAGCCTTTCCGGGACCCAGCAGCCAGGTAAAATAAAAAACTTTATATTTTAACCCCAATGTTTCGACAACTAGTCCCACTCGTCTTCAGGACTCGAAACGTCGGCGACAGAATGTAAAGTTTTTTATTTTACCTGGCTGCCTGGGAAGGTTACAGTCCTCTTCTAATTGAATATCTACAGCCATCAAACTCAACAAATTTATCAAGTTTTATTCATTTCATGAAGCGATAACTTAACCTCTACTATAAATGTTAATTAAATAAATTTATATTACTCCCTCTGTTCATAATTAGTTGCTACATTTCGTTTGAAAATTTTATCTCAAATTAGTTGCTATATTTCTTAAAATATTAAATATTTAAATTAATCTTGTTGTTTTTGTTACTACAATAATTAATAATTATAAATCTGTTATTTTCATTCTAATTTTTTTTTTACTTTTCATAAACGTAGCAATTATTTTGGGACAAAGTAACATTTTAAAACTAATTTGGCATAAGGATGAAGTACTTGTCAAGATAATATTAATGATATCAAGCTAAAATCTCTGAAAAATATTAAAATAAAATTATAAAATCATCAGTACCAATAATCAGCAGAAAAATATTCAAATTCAAAAATTTATTATACGTGTCAATGTATAAGTTTATCAGACAACTTTTTCAGCCGAGAATTGTATCTTTTCTTATTAAATTTATAATTAAAGGACTTTAAATGGTTTTAAATAAACATTATTTTGATTGATTGAGTTTGATATAAATCTTATTCACTTGTTGTTTTAATTTATACATTAATTTTATTTTCCTTTTGATGATGACAGGTTGTTATATAAATATAACACGATTAATAAATAAATAACTTATATTTTTTTTTTAACCAACAGTAATAATGATTTATTCTTAAAATTAATTTAATTTTTGATTTTTTTAATACGGCCCACTTATTAGTGACTACGCGCGTGTTATTTGTTTAATCTTTTTCTGGGTGGCCGGCTAAATTAGGTGTTGGCCTGAAAATTGAAGTAGATCCTTTTCCCTAAGGATATATTTATTTCCGTTAAATTAGAGGTCTTTGAGACAATTATAAGATTCCTTAGGATATTTAGAAAGCTCGTTCTGTCAATAAATATTAAATTATAAATCATTTAAAATTAATGAAGTGAAATATGTATTCTCCTTTGGGGGTCGTTCCACAAACAAATTTTTTTTTCTTTTCTGTAAGGGAGTGAGTTAAAAGGAACCGGAAGCCGAATACTAAGTTAAAAAAAAATCTGTCGTTGGTGGCAAAGTTGCGTCTCCGCTAATTGAGGTCGGTTTTGTGTCTGTTTGCTGAGGTTGACCCGCATTGCTTGCCTCTCCAGACTCAACTACCCCGACCCCGACCAGGACTCCGACCACCACGAAAAACGATAGATAAATATTTGAAGGATTAGCATAGGAAAGCCGCCAGATGACTTTCCTCCCCCGCACTCGATGAATATTAAAACATAACAATTACATATGTATATTTTGTATGTAAATTGGGAGATTAGAAATCAATATTAGGCATCTAAAAAAATAAAAAGATCTATTATACCTATATTTATTATAGGTTTAAACACATTTTGTATTCCAAAATTAAACTTTTGATAATTTTTATGGGGTTTGTTTTTAAGGCCACGCCATAATTATTTTTTGAAAACAATCCCCTCAGAGGTCTGTTAAATTTAACTTTTTAAATTACAATCAAATAATTTATAAAAATAGGGAAATGGCCTGCGATGCCGAAAAAAATATTTTTTAAGTCGTTCTTTCCACAAAACTTCACTGTAACGTGTTAGTGTCGTGAATATTTTACTTCAAAAAATATTTTTTTAAATTATTTCAACCATATTTTCATTAGATGGGGGCGGCATTTATATGCACAAGTCCTGGGAGCCCTTTAGTCATAGGACAGTGGAGGAGTATCCGCCTCTTGTGCTAGGGATCAAGGGTTTGGTCTACCAATAATTTGAAATAAATAGAGACCGGGTCTAAATAGCTTTCAATGCCGATAAAGATCCTAAATAAATTTAAAAAAAAGCCCTGGGACACTAAAACACCTAAATATGCGAAATAATAATAATAGCAATTGAGGGGAAAAACGTGCATTTTATGCAAAATTATCATAATATGAAAAAAAGTTCAAATAAATAAAAAATATCAAAATTTTATTTTTATTAAAATGTTGAAGGGAGAGAGGAAGTCAGCCAAAAAGGAGCCTCTATCGAATAAAAATCTCCATTAAGAAGACGTTTCATTAGATAAATCCATCACCTCTCTCCCTTCAATATTTTAATCGCTGAACAGCCACTTCTTTTATCAACATCTTTTAATTTTATTTTTGACGATTCAAAATTGTGTAAATCTCAAAGTTATGAGTTTCCAAACATCACCGACATTGTGTCCGAGTTTAATAATTAATCTAGCTTCTTTATTCCTATAATTCTGTTGCCAAGAATTTTTTGATTTCTTAATTTTTATTATTTATAGGCCTCCTCCTAATATATCTTTATCTGAAATCCCATTATAAAATCAGTATAGTCGAATAATTTCATATTCAGTTTTAACTTGTTCTGACATTTTTCATTCAAGGCCAATATTTTCTATCATAATATTTTTTATATAAGCATACATTTGTTATTTCTGCCATTGAGAAAAAAAAATGTTGCATAAGAAATTTTATTCGGGGGGGGGGAGGGGGGTAGTTCTAGATTGTGAACATATTTGTAGGGGAGTTTGTATGTATGTGACTTACTGTGACATGGGGGGGGGGGGCGTAATATGTGGACGACCCCTAAATAAATTTCATCTTTTTGGGAAAAAAATCTCCCTTTAAATGAGGAGCAAAACTAAAACATTTTAGATAACAGGCTTATTTAAGATTTTTAGAAATCATTGATTATTTAACTTCAAATTTAAAGTAATTTAAATTCAATAATTTAATTTGGTCCCTTGAGATCCCTAACTGAATAATATACATAGGGAATTACGTACGCAGTCTTGACAAATAAATACACAGGCAGACAGGCCTTTGCGAGATATTTGATCACTCGGATGAAATAAATGACATCACAATGTTAAGATAAGATCTTTCAGAAGGAAGAATAGCTTTTTGGTGGTGATGCCTCTCTCTCTCCTTTTGAGTAGAAAGAGATGAGAGAAAAAGGGAGTCTCAAGTGTAATTGTCTGGCTTTATGCACCCCTGTGCTCTTAATTGAGAATAATTAAGCAATAGACAGGCCTGAGTCAGCCTGGTGGTCACGTGGCCGACATGACTTGTGACCATTTGACCATGTGGCCAGCTAACAGATGCTTCCACAACAGATAGAAGGGTGTTATGTGTTGCTCCCCCTATCTATCTTCTACATAGACTACCGTTCCAACGATTAACTCGACAAATCTTATCAAGTGGCTCTCTTAGTCATAGCGATAGATAAAAAAAAATAAATTAATAAAAAATTTAAGCAGCAATTTTCAATTAGTAAATAAAAAAAGGGTTATTGCAATTTTTTTTTTATATACAGTATGTGCAAAAAAAGTAAAAATTTTTAAGAAAATTAATAAAAAATGTAGGCTCGCCAATTTTCCATCGGTAAATAAAAATATAATAAAAAAACTTAAAAAAAATGCTTTTATTTAAATTGAACTAAGAAGAATTAAAATTGTTGAATATTTATGACTTAAAATAAAAGCGTGATAGCTTAAGAAACTGTCTATATATAGCCTCGGAATTCCCTTAAAGCGCCCCCGCTTTTATTTTAAGTCATAAATATTCAACAATTTTAACAAGAACAATTAAATTAAATTATTTCTCTCTTTTTAGTTCAATTTAAATAAAAGCATTTTTTTTTTTAAATTTTTTTATTATATTTTTATTTTAAACTTTTTAGTCTTTATTTTTTATTATAAATACAGTATTAAAAAAAGTAAGGGAGGAAGCATGGGGCTTCAAATAAAGTACCACATTAGTGTGCCCTATTTTGGTCCAATTAAAAATTATTGTCACCAAAAATTACCTTTAAATAAGAACCCACCTATAGCTCATCGGGAAGTCTTTTGAAAATATATTAATTCGTGTGAGATTTCAATTAAAGTACCACATTAGTTTGGTCTATTATGATAAAAATGGGGATACAATTGTTTTAATCAAAAACTAGCAAAGATTTAAAGTTGGTGATCTTGAAAGAGTAAGTTAAATAAAAGCATTTAAAAAGGATTATTACTTTCCAAAATTTTAAAAATTAATATACTGTATATAATTACCGTATATTAATATTTCGAGAAAAATGCGAGAGACGAGAAAAGTAGTAAAAAAATCAAAATATTTACGTAAAAAAACATTTTAATGAAAATTTTGCTTTTGATAGGATCCTTTGAACAAAATATATACCGTACGGTATATATTGCATTTAAAAAATATTGTATCGTATATGTGTGTTGGGGTGGAGGCACCATCAAAAATTTGTTCGCCCCCTTCCCGAAAAAATCACTTATACACGTAAAATGATTCACATTTTCAAAAATTTGATTCATCTTCAACAAAGAGTTTGTTGTTGAATTCTTAATTTTTTTTTGAATGCGTCTATGAGTTTATAATTTGAAAATTAATTTGATGACCACATGCATCATTAAAATAATATAAACTAACATCTATTTTACATATTTATTTATTTAAGTGTTTGTGTGGGTCAATTGACCAGGACCATGAGTGGTGATGACACCTCAGCATATGGCACCCATGGCATTAGCATAGCTATCTTAATTCGCATCTCAAGCGAGCGTCAATTGTGTGTGGCTGCCATACTCCACCCAATCCACCCCCAATCTATATTAATTGCTCGATTGTGAGTCACATTCCATACATATGGTGTCTAGAGGCATGCGCCACCAAAAATGCATTTTTTTAATTTCATTTGCCTCCTGGAAAAATCCTGAGAATCTTTCATCTCTGGCTTTTTAATTAAGTTAATTTTCAATAAGGAATTCTTAGAAAAAGATATATATCCTCGGAAGGATTATCCATGGTATATCAAGTTCAAGGACAACTTGTGGCCTTAGCCGGTTTTGAAGAGTTGGACAAGGGCGAACTTAGATCTTTATCTTGTCTTCGGCATCTCAGGCCATTTAGAGATAAAACATCTATCATAATGTTTAACTTCTCATACTAGTAATTATCTCTTCTTGAACATTATGAAGTAGACTACCCACTCATTTAAAAAAATTAATAACTTCTATATAGAGAGGAAATTTTACCATGAAACTTTGTTTCAGAATATTCTAATAATAACCTTATATAAATAAGTAAATATAAAATAGAAATATACTTCCTCGGGCTTTTTTTTTATCAGAAAGCCGGCGTGGCGGGGACAATTGCCTGAAGAGGAATATTTAATTAGTATTGTGATCTGAATTTTTGATTCAAATCCCGGCCTGTTATATCTAATCCAACACGCCTAGAAGATAGAGTAAACATTTTAATCAAATGGAACTAATGCTAATTTAAAGTGTAATGTGGTTCGGTTAGAAATGTATTCAGATTAGAAATTCTCTTCTTGAATAATCTCGTAGCTCACTTCCTTCCTTCTTGGTTTATTTTGAATAAACACACACAGACAGACCATTTTAAGGGACCCACTTTTTTGAACTCAGAGAACCCAAAAACTTGTATTTCCATCAAAATTCCGATATTGAATTTTTGACATGATTGGAATACTTTCTCTGTATATAGGTCTATTAACATGTAGATCTATAGATAAGAGAAAGTAAATTGTGATATGGTGACTCTGTAGATAAAAGTTGATATATGAAATAAAGATCTTTGGCAAAAGTTGAGCCTCTATTCATTCCCAGTTTTTTGTGCTCTGCCCTAGCTAAGCCTTTTCAAAATTCTTATCCCCCCTTTTAACTTTTATAATAAAACTGTAGTTGCAATAGAATTTTATTTAATCTAATTTGAACGTTTACTTCTTATTTAGAGAAGTTCCTTTTAATAATTTTTTACTTTCTCTTACCTATGTATATATGTAATATATATATAAGAGAGAAAGTATTGGATTCATGTCAAAAATTCGATGTCGAGATTTTGATGGATCTTCACGTTTTGAGGTCCCCTGAATCCAAAAAAGTGGTTTTCGCGACATGGTCTGTCTGTGTGTGTGTGTGTGGTGGTGGGGTGTGTGTGTGTGTGTGTTCAATTTTAAGCATGAAGGAATTGAGCTACGAGGTTGAAATTTTATATTTAAGTTAAACATCTCCCGGGACCGGAAAAATAAGCTTTTAATCAAAATCGGCCAAAGAGTACTAGTACTTTACTGATGTACTTTTTCAGTTTTTTTCGATTTTCTCAAAATTTGCTCCAACGATTTTTTTTTTAAATTCAAAAATCAATTATTTTTTAGATGCTCTTTAAAATGTATATTCTCATTTTGCAATTGAAATCTTCTGAAGACCACTTTACTCTTGTATTTCATAGGGAAGATAGGAGAAATGGTTGCCATGGTAACAAAATATAAATATTTTCCCATACTTATAAATTTTACATCTTGAATTCAAATGTTCCGTACTGTCGGGAACTAAATATATGTCGACACGAAAAATCTGGTGTGACAAGCACAGAACACAACTTTCGATTACCGAAGGTAAGAGAAAGTTGTGTGCTGTGCGCCAGTCACACCAGATTTTTTTTATAATGATTTATTGTTCTAAGAATTTATTGTTCTAAGAACTTCAGTTCTCCTTGAACACTTTACAATAATTAACAATATATACACAATCTTTACAATATTGCACAACAATCAATAAATAATAATCAGTACTCAATGTCCGCTGATGTGGAAGCATTCGTAGCTCAGTGCCACCTTTTTTAGACTAATAAAGAGAAGGGAGGGTGAATTTTCCTTGAAAAACTTGAAAATAATAATGAAATTTTACTTACTGTATTCTAGGCTTTAGCCGCGCCATCTATGAATTGTGTGGTCAAGTTTGGAACTATATATTTAATATCTCGACCCATAAAATCTGGTCTGACAAGCACAAAAAAAAAATTTAAAACTACTTTCAATTTTATTGAAAAAAATCAAAAAAAAAAATCGAATACATAAAATTGTGAATACTAATTCTAAAAATAACTAATACTAATGTAAGAGATGGCTTCAAATTTCAAAAAACAATGTTCGAAAAAATGGTAGTCTGAAAGAGAAAAAAGTACATTTAAGAAAATTTGCGAAATTTATAGAGCTACTAAATATAAAAACAAGGAAGAAGGGAGGAGAGAGGGGAGAATGATATCACAGCCCAGAGTTTGATAGATACAGTAATTTTAATGTATAAATGCAAATTTTATCTTTACAAAATGTATTTATTTATTTATTTATTTAAGGGATCTTAATTAAAATTAAAAATTTTTCTTCATAATAGTATATTCATTAATAGATAAGAATCGGAGGTTGCTAGGATGATCTTAATCCTAGGGCAGGTTCGGCCAAAATAAATGCTTTCATAAGCCTTTCGATCCCTATGACGTTTTTTTTTTTGACAATTTTTTTTTTCTTTCACACTCACACTCCCACAGTCTTTTCGGCAACTCAGGCCATTTAAGACTTTGACGATAACCGTTGTAATGATTATATCTATTGGGGGTTCAGGCATTTCCATTTAAGCCATCTGGTATCTAAATGGCTTAAATAAAATCATCAGACTGCCTGGGATCCGCGACGTTTGGTATAGGAGGTAGGCACGCTACCTACTATTTTTGACAATTTGATTATGTTACCTTCACAGTGGCGCATTCAGGAATTGTCTCTGGAGGGAAGATCTCTGGTTGTGCCACTGCATTAATAGAGAGCGGAAAAAAAGTCTCGATTTTTTTGTTAATTTTAAGACTTTTTCAGATTTGCTTAGATATCTTCACTGATCTTACAAAAAGAAACGGTTTTTGAGATTTTCAAAATCGACTTTTGCGGACTTTTTTGCCACTGAAAGACTTTTTTTTGAAATAAGCGACTTTCATGACCGACTTTTTACAAATATTTTAATTTATAATGTGCTTTTTTTTAAATTTATTTATGGTCTTTTTCGCCATCTGAGGCCATTTAGACTCTGTCCCATTTATTTCAATTTAGCCCTGAGCCACAGACACGTTTATAAATTTTACATCTTTTTTTAGCCTTTTCGGCATCTTAGGCCATATAGACTTTAACGATACAAAATTTATATACGGTATATTAGGGAATCAGGAACATTTATTTATATCATTTGGGGATGTTTTACATCTTTAATTCTAATATATCGGCCGAAACTAAATATATGTCGTCACAAAAAATCTGGTGTGGCGATCACAGAACACTTTTAATTACCGAAGGTAAGAGAAAGTCGTGTCCTGTGCGACTAGTCACACCAGACTTTTACTTTTGTGCTAATGAAATTAAATTTTTTATTTATTTAATTAAATTCTAAAGAACTCTGCAATATTTCGGTTATCGAGAGATATGCTCTCTTAGGGGCGTATATAGAAATATATAGAAATTTTTTCGGGGGAGGGGGGGGTCCCGGCCTGAACTCAAAAATTTTTCTACGAAATTTTTTTTTTGTGGAACCAAAGTTTTCCGCCCAGCGGAAAAATTTTTTCCCCATCCAGAAAAATCATTTTACCTTTTTTTTAGAGACCCGAGAATTTTGCCGCCCGCGGAGCATTTCCTCTTTTGCGGAACCAAAATTTTTCACCCTGCAGAAAAGTTTTTTTATACGCCCCTGTGCTCTCTAATTCTTTTACTTTCCCATATTGACATCGACTTTTTTTTGCCAAAAACAGACATTTAGCCGACTATTTAGCTAGACGAATAGACTTTTTTCCGAAAATAAGAGACTATTTTCCGCTTTCTAGTCATTAATATAAAATTTGCTTTAATTTTCATTTAAATTGACTAAAAATTTATTGGGAATAAATAGAAGCGGAGACAAATACTTTAAAAAATTCCGTAAAAGAAAAAAATTATATAAAAATTGTCCTTACGATTATGTCCTCCACTTCATTGTCAATGATTTTGTAAATAAAGATTCCGAAAACTATAAGGAAGATTAAAAATATATAAAAACAAATTAATCCTGACGAATAAAGAAAGCACCGATTGTTGTAGTCCTGAAAAGAAATATAGATAGTTAAAATAAAGAGATAGAATTTATAATAAAATATTTATAAAAAACTTACTTGAGCCGGGAAGTTTTCAAAAGATTCTTCTGTTGGAGGATAAATTCTAGTCTCCTCTTCCTCTTCTGGAATTTCGATCTGAAATATAACCAAAAATATTTATTAGTTACTTCTTTTTTTTTTTAATAATTTTCATAGAAATTTTTAAGGAGAAAGGTTTAAAAAATGGCCTTTACAAACTTACACTTATATAATCAGGGGGAGTTAATTTAATTTTTTTATCGAATCCCTCTTCATGTATTGTCTAAAAAAAATGAAAAAATATTTACAACGCCATCTTGCCCTTTAATTAGGACTTGAATGAAATGTTTCATAGAATGTACTCAACTGTTTTTCTCTTAGGGGCCGCGCTAAGAGCTGGTCTTTCCGTCGAAGCCCATGGTAGATGAGAAGGCCTGGGCCTTTTGTGGAGAAGGCCCTTTTCAGGTCGCCAATGCTTAAAATAAAACAAATATTATATTCCATACTTAAAATTTTAAATTCAAAATTACTTACAGCTTTCCGCCTCCATCTAATCATTTTATTCAAGAAGGGAGACTGAAATTAAAAATTTAATTCAAATTTTAAAAAATTTTCAAAAAAATTTTATACGATCATGTAGAGGATGATTTGAATTTTAAACGTACCCAGTAATAGGTGAAGTGGGCGTTCATATTTATAATTAAATCAATATTTTTTAGGGAGCGTAAAAAATTCTGATGCTAATAGGTTACCATGAAAAGCGCCCGTGATTGTTGTAGAAAAATATCCTATATTTATAAATAAAATTTCTCTTTAACAATGAAAGCACCTTTCATAACAACCTGCTAAATATACAATTTTTACTTTCTTTTAGCTATATATATGTCTTAATATATATTTTTAGTGAGAAAGTAT
>JAKCPI010014918.1:0-19968 GCA_023213315.1 Euborellia annulipes | reverse complement strand
TTTATTAATTCACTTTATTTTAGCTGCCCTTTCCTTTTTAAATTTTCCTTTCAAAATTCCTACAGGCTCATGAGATATCCAGAAGAACAGACAGACTTTGATTAACGATTATACAATAATTTTATATATAAAGATATACAGTACAACACAGATAATATTTATATGATAGTCAAATTAAAGAGAAAAAAAATTTTGAAAAATTTAATTAACATTTTTTATATGAGAGATTTCATAAGTGTTTCCTCATACATTTCCTATGGAAGAAAACGTAACTTCAACAAATTTAGAACGAAAATAGGATTTGCACCAGTAATCCCTAAAAGGGTTCTCTTTGAGAATATATAGATTTCGTTGCGAAATTCCGAAGAGGGCCCACATGAGTGTGGCAGACAAACTGGAATATTAGACCTCACCACAATAGCTCTACGAGGAGAGGGAGTTGCTGTGACATCCCGTCGCGTCCTGTGGCGGGGACGTAATGAAGGCTCCAGTGAGGCATTATTTGAAAGGAGTCAGTGCTGAGGGAGTCTCCTCCCTAGCATAGAAGAGGTTGGATAAAAGGGAACCGGGTAGAACTAGAAAAAGGTTACTTCATTAACTAGAAAGAAGAAGTTAGAGATAGGAGATGATGTAACTTCACGGGGTGCCGGTAGATGGCTACGGCCAGAGATCGGTGGGGTTTGAGGTGTGTGTCTCGTGCACGAAAGCACCTCGTTTAAACAAACGGGGATCCCGATAGGGAATTTCAAATAATTATAATAATAAAGTCTCTTTCTTCCACAGTAGATAACTCCAAACTAGTAATAAACTTAAAAACACGTTTTTATAAATGCAAAGAGGACCTTATAAAAGATTTCGGAAAATTATTCTTTGTTTGGACATTCCAATTAGTTAATAAAAGAATTCGATTTTCGGTTTAGCTGTGGTTTATTTGTAAAAATTACAACGTTTCGGCCACTCAATTCTGTGGCCTTCTTCAGATACAATTCAGCTAAGATTACAAAGGTTGACACAGATGTAACAATCTTATCTGAATTGTACCTGAAGAAGGCCACAGAATGAGTGGCCGAACGTTGTAATTTTTACAAATAAGGTGCTATTTTTGGGAGATTCCAGCGGCCACAATTTTGAAGCTATCAACCTCAATTTTTTTTTTAATTTAAAGCTATTTAAAATATCTACAACTTATAGAAGCCCTTTTTTTGATTTTTCCAAAAAATAAAATTTTTTTTAGATTAATCGCATTAAAGAAAAGATATTTAAAAAAAAAATTAGCTCTATATCTTATAGATAATTAAATTAGTAATCATTGTGTTAAAAAATAATTAATTTTTTACCCTTAATTAATTAGCTGGAATCTTTCGGGAATGAAATGGAATAAATCCCTTGTATCCCTATGAGAAAAACTAACGCCATCTCTTGCCGTCTAGAGTAACTCGGTAGTGGTTGTCTCCTAACGGTTTTTCGAGACGCGCACCTTGATAACAACTGTGTAGGTCGAGGGTCCGGTGGCCTGATGCAATGGACAGCACGCCTATGCGATCGTGGGTTCGATTCCCGGGGACCATGGGATGACCTCGCCAATAAAAAACACTCAAGCTTTGTTAGGTATATATCTCTAGAAGAATAGAGATGTTTTGAATACTAATATTTAATTCAAATATATAAATCTCGAAAATATTTAAATATTTAACAACTGTGAAAGCCTAAACTCCAAATTAGTTAACGATTTTTACTTTTACTTTCTCTTACCTCTATATATATGTTAATATATAGAGAGAGAAAGTATTGGATTCATGTCAAAAATTCGATGTCGAGATTTTGATGGATCTTCACGTTTTGAGGTCCCCTGAATCCAAAAAAGTGGTTTTTCGCGACATGGTCTGTCTGTGTGTGTGTGTGGGTGTGTGTCTGTGTGTGTGTCTGTGAACAAAATATCTCAAGAACGAAAAGAGCTAGGAGGTTGAAATTTTATATTTAAGTTAGGCACCCCCATGGGACGTGACACGAAGCTTTTGAACAAAATCGGACCAAAAAGTACTAGTACTTTACTGATGCACTTTTTCAGTTTTTTCGATTTTCTCTAAATTTGCTCCAACGATTTTTTTTAAATTCAAAAATCAATTATTTTTTAGATTCTCAATAAAATGTATATTCTCATTTTGTCATTGAAATCTTCTGAAGACCACTTTACTCTTGAACTCCATAGAAAAGATAGGAGAAATGGTTGCCATGGTAACAAAATATAAATATTTTCCCATACTTATAAATTTTACATCTTGAAAATCGAATGTACCCTACTGTCGGAAACTAAATACATGTCGACACAAAAAATCTGGTGTGACAAGCACAGTACACAACTTTCGATTACCGAAGGTAAGAGAAAGTTGTGTGCTGTGCGACAGTCACACCAGATTTTTTTCCATAGGGTTTTTCCTTCAAGTTCGAACAATTAAACGACCCCCTAAAACAAATATTTGTAACCCTGTATTCAGATATTTTCCATAAATTTTATAAAATTAAAAAAAAGAAATCTAGTCAAACAAAATGTGATCTGAATCATCTTTTGTAAATAAGTTCATTAATTTGAATGATAATCAGTTAATTTATTTTTTTTTCTATAATTTTATCCTCTTGGTTAATTAAAAAAAAAAATAAAACCGATTAGAACGAATTGAATTTGGTGATTAATTAATCAGATAAGCAATTAAAAATTGTTAAATCCGCCCAACAGAGTGCGTAAGCGTGAAGTCGCTCTTTTCCCGGATCCAGGTCATTCCGCCATTCTGTGTGCCTGACTGCCTTCGGATTGCCTTCAAACAGTTAGCTTTCCGACTTTGCAGTGAACGCTAACCACGAGTACCGGTTTTAGTTGCTTGCTGATCGAAACAAGTGTGCGCATATGGGATTGACATCGCGGCTTTAATTTAACGCAACTACCAAACAGGTAAGAGAAATTTTTTTTTTTTTTTTAATTGAAAATAAATAAAAAAAAATTTATTTTAGTAGATTCACCTTTGAATGTCACTTATCTTATCTCTTGTCTTAGTGGCGATCACAATTGCGTCGATAAGAAAAAGAAATTTTTTTTTTAAATATACAAATTAATTTTATTTTTGATTTGAATGAAGGAGGGGGTATGGTGTGTCCGATCAAAACAAAAATAAAATTACAGTTCAAATGATTGGTACACCCCCCCCCCAATCAGGCTTCAAAAAAAAAATAAAATAAATCCCTCATCCCCACGAACAAAATCTCGATTTTCCCCTCTGGTGTGATGATCGCACAGCACACAACTTTAGTAAGTTGTGTTCTATGCTTGTCACACCAGATTTTTGGTATCGACACTATTTAGTTTCTGACAGTACATTTTTGTATTTTATTTATTTCGTTTGGCTTCTTGGCCATTCCATTTTACATACGATATAAAATAAAACTACATACCTATCCAAAAAACATAATATAAGGCATCTACTTATAAGAACCATTATAACTCACATACTCCTACATACGTATAAAACTAAAACTTAATACAAAATGTATACATATAAGAAACTTAATTATGGCTAATAAATAGATATCAAAAAACATAATATAAAGCATATAGGGCCTACATATAAAGAGCATTGTTATAAACTACATACATAAAAATCAAAAGTAATATAAGGTATATTATACATGTAATGACCGTACTTATATTCAATACGTTATAGACATATACGAAATAAGAATATAAAAAATTGTGTATTTATCCCAATGTACAGTGAGGGACAATATTAAGTCCCATCCAAGCGTTTTCTACTTGTGATTATTTCATTGTTTTTAAAAAAATATTATATATTTTTTAATGGAAACTTTTATGGTTCAAACCTAGAAAATTTCCAATAAAATTTTCATTTTCTTTTATAAAAACAATGAAATAATCACAAGTAGAAAACGCATGGGTGGGGCTTAATATTATCTCTCACTGTACAATAATAAAAAAACATACATATGCAAGGCGGTGCTTGAAGAGCCAGGGCCGGAACTACGAGATTTTTTAGGGGGGGGCAAAATTTAATTTGCCGCCCCCTCCTTAAAATTTTCTATACAAAATTCATATCATTTTACCATTTTTTTAGTAAATCTTTCTTTAATTGCCGCCCCCTGATATCTGCCGCCCGGGGTAGATGCACCCACTGCCCCCCTTAGAACCGGCCCTGTGAAGGGCTACAGTTTTGAGGGGTGTGAGTGACTATTTTTTTTTTTACAGTGCTTTTAGAATGTGATGCCAGTTTTTAGTGTGAATTGATGGATGGAGTTGATTGTTTGTTCATCGGGAAAAACTACATCAGTAAAGTACTAGTACTCTATGGCCGATTTTGATTAAAAGCTTATTTTCATGCTCTAGGGTGGTGCCTAACTTAAATATAAAATTTCAACCTCCTAGCTCTTTCCGTTCTTTTTGTTCACAGACAGACAGACCAATCTGCCGGACCCCAATGGCGTAGTGGGGGGAGGGATTTAATCAAAATCGTTAGAGCATCATGCCCCGGGCGCCAAATGGTCCGCAAAACAAAAAATTCTTGGATAGTTTTTAAAATTACATTTTTTGTCTCAAATTTAAAGCCTAGAATGAGCCTATGACTTTATTTATTTATTAATTTGCCAGTATATTTTATATATAATATTATATGGTTTTCGAATTGGGGGGGGGGGCGCTAAAAAGGTATTGTGTCCCGGGTGCGAGTTAAGCTCGATACGCCACTGCCAGACCCAATTTTTTGGATTCAGGGGGCCTCAAAACGTCCAAAATTTCGACATCGAATTTTTGACATGAATCTAATTCTTTCTCTCTATATATATTAACACATATAGGTAAGAGAAAGTAAAAATGCCGGACGTAATTAATTTAATAAACAATAGATTTTATATATTTTCTATAGAACAATACTGTTAAGAAATTTTTTCTTCTTTTTATGATAATTTAACAGCAACTCTGGATTGATAATTTTTTTTTTTTTTTTTTTTCAAAAGCTTGTCTAAATAAATTTTGATAAGCGTCCTTTTAAAAGTTGAATGTCCTTATTTAAAACACATCAATTTCTAAGAATGATAATTTTCACCTTTTTATATTATTTCAATATTTCTCAAGTTATTTTTATTTTTAATTTATGGAAATATTATTTTTCAAGCATATCGTCAGCCTTGTTTGTATTATTATGATCATGACCTTCAATCAATTTGTCTCCGTGTTCTTTTAATGACTATTTAATTCAATTTGTTTTGATTAATAAGAGTTTGAAAGTGTAAAACGCTATTCATTGTGAAAAGAATTTAAAAATTTCCAGATAATAAATTCATTTATATAGTAGACTACCAAATAATAAACAGATAATATTTAACTTGTATTGATGATATATAAGTGTACATTAGATATTTTTTCAATAGATATTGTAAGAGAGAAATTGACAGATGGATAATTTAAATAATAACGTTGATATCTAATTTCTAATCATTTTGATTGATTATTTTAATTTGAAATCAAATAGATATAGCTAACAAACAAAATCATATTTTAAAAAGTCAAATTTTTACTTTCTATCCCAGGGGTTCCCAACCAGTGTGCCCCGGCACCCAATGGTGCCGCTTGATTGGCTAAGGGGTGCCGCGAGGTATTGAGATAAAACAAAAAAATTACCCTTTACTTAATTAAGCTACTAAAACGGGGGGAGGAAGGGGGGGGGGGGGGGGGGGGGGGGCGGCGCCCCCCGCCGGCCCCTAACCCAACCACAAATATACGGATAGGGAGACATAAGCGCAACACAGCCAACCGCGTGCGCGCGAGGGCCGGAGCCCGGGAACCGAAAAATGAACCGGAAAAAACTACATTATAAAGTGAGAAAAGAATATATATATAAAAAAAAAATTTTTCCCCAAAAAATTTTTGGGGTCCCCCCCCCAAAAAAAATTTCTAAATACGCCCCTGACTAAAACTATTGATTTATTTTTACTCAGTGACTGTAGTAAAGTTTATTATATTATGTTATGGTCAACGTTACTTATCTATTTATATAATTCGCTAATGTCAGTCTGTCTGACTGTCTGTCACGCTCTATTTGGACAACTTCCCGTTGGAATGAAATTATTTTATATGCTTAAAAAGGACCTTCTAGGGATTACAGGAAAATTATTTTCATCCTATAACTTTTTCAGATATTCATTCCTAAAATTACGATTTCTCCCATAGGAAATGTATAGAGATATACTATTTGTAAGAGAAAGAATTAATAAAATATCGACATGAAGAAATCAAGTCTGATATGTGTGGAGTCAGACTAGATTTTTTTGTATATTTTTTTAAAAGTTCAAGGCTGTCTAGAACTTGTGCTGATCGCAGAGGGAATTTTTTCGTTCACAATTTGGAATTATTCAATATGTTATTTCGACGTTCTAATTAGCAAAGTGCCTAACTCCATTTTTGTTTATTTTTCAGGAGAGACAAAAAACATTTCGTTATCATTATTAGAGCCATTGTTAAACACTTTTCGAACTAAAAAATTTGAATTAGGCTCTTACTCAGTTCAGGGCATAAGAAGAATGATATTTTTCAACAGAAAATGCAAAAAAATGTTTTTCGAAAAAAAGTAGAGTTAGACACTTTCTCCGGCTTCTACTGAGAGCGTCGATTTGTTTTGTAGTTTAATCTAAGTTTCTTAGTTTATAAATTACTAAAAAAAAAAAAAAACACTAGGGAGGTAGCAAAGAGTGAAGAAATGGTTGGAATTGAGTGTCGTAACAATCCTGGGGGTGGTTATGATTTTTATTTTTTTGTGTTTTAATCAGGATAATTTGGGATTAAAGTGACAATAGTTTCAAAAAAGAAAAAAATCGCCTTAGCGCCTGTAATATATTGTAATATATCATGGCTCATACAATATACAAATATACATCTCACAATATATTGTATGAACCAAGAACTCTGATTATTCATAATCTAATTAAATATGAATAATTTTTATTCATTTAAGAGACTTAGTTATATAAGGTAATTATATCGATATACTTTCTCTTTATTTTTTTTGTTCTTCTCTTTATATCACTTAAGCAATCTATCCATTTATACATTATCAAGATAGACCCTGGTTTTTCTACTAATGTGCTTTTAAAACCAACAAGACGAATTCGTCCCTATTGATAACTATTGGCAATTTAAGCAACATATTTCTGCTATTTAGTTTTTACCTTATTTTTGTCATTTAAGCAATCTATCTATCTATGCATTACCAAGATAGATCCTGCATTTTTTTTACTAATGGAATTTTAAGAGCAACAAGACGAATTCGTCCCTCTAATTGTTTTTCAAATTAACACAAGGGTGGTCCATCCCCACCACTCACAAGGCGACACTTATGCCAACTCCTCCTTCCTGAACTAACGATATATAAACCCCTCTAGACATAAGGTGAGCAGACTTGTACCTGGGGAGTTGACCCAGTCATATTGTAACTTACTACGAAATAAAAATATTTAAATTAAACTTGCCAGTTTTATTTCATTCAATATTGAAATACATAATTGGCGCAGTCGGTTTAGGAACACAAGACGTTAGTACAACGGTGATTATAAAATCTTCACTTGTGTGAGTAGTGCCCCCCCTTGGTAACCTGAGTGATTGACGGTGCCTGCGAGGAACTTCAACAATCGTGAAGAGGCTCAAACATAGGGTGACGGCAAGCCTACTCCAACCTACGACTCCAAAAGAAGACCACGACTTCGAGGCTCATCCATTGCTACCTTAACGAGGTGCAACAGTTCTTCGAGCTCTCAACAACAAACAAATACTAGGGATTCATCCCAAAGGGCGCAGTCAAATCGTAAGTAAGAAGAATTCATTACAAGTTCTCCGGTTAAACTTCTCCGATAAGAGGCCACTTTAATCTAATGATAATTTGAGCGAATTAATATTTTGAATAAATTTTAAGAATAAAGTGAAATATTTTACTTTATATTTAAGTAACGAATGAATATTATTACAATTTGATACGTTAATTTGAACGGGTAAATAAAAAAAAAATTTTTTCGATAAAGCTGCTAATTTCTAGATATTTGCGATATAAGCGGAAAATACATAAAAATCGATTAAATTAGAATAGGTTTGTGTTAAATCTATCAAAATGTCACTAAGTTTCACTACAGAGACTTTGTTGGAATGCATACCAGTTTTCGAGGGAAATCCCAGAGAGTTAGAGCGCTTTATCCAATCAGTAGGATCAATATATATACAATTCCCCGCAGGCCAACATAACTATTTATTCCAGTATGTTTGGAACAAAATTAGGGGCCCGGCAAAGGAGAGAATATCCCATACGACCGCCACAGATTGGGGGGGAACTCGAATTAGAATTAAAAACATATTTTCGGGAACATAGGGATGAAAACACCTTGACAAGGGAGCTGTATAAATTAGAAAGTAAAAATATAAAAATTGTCGATAAGTATCATGAGCTCGTTTCATTAATCGGCAGTTATTCATCTAGGATAGATGCAACAAACAATAGTCAAGAGGGCAAGACTGCACTAAAAAAAAGCTTTCGCCTCAAATGCCGCGGAAACCCTAAGACGATGTCTTCACGAACCCGTTAAGTCACAAGTCCTGGCTCAAAATTTGAGAACCGTGGGAGAAATTTTTAGATATTTGTCTAACCACACGGACGTCCTCTCTGACAAATGGGAACCGCACAAAAAAGATGATTCTGGTATCCCCAAAAAATCCAACTCTTCTAGTTTTAACGACCCCCCGAGGTTAGGCAACCAACATTATCAATCCGGGAACTATCAAAATTTCCCCCCACAAAGTAATTACCCCCAACGACCACGCAACCAGGACTACCCTTGGCAGACACGCCAGCGTAGTCACCAAAACAATCGATACCCGGACTATCAGAGCCCCCCGCATCCGCACTATCAAAATTCCCAATACCCCCCAGGTCATTCAGACCACAACTAGCACCCCCTCCCACACCTATGTCGACTCAAACTACAAGGTCACAGGGCAACAACAGACCAAAACCCCAAACAAGAAGCACGCCAATGGACCTAACTAATATAGAAACTGAGGATTATTTTTTAGAACAGGACCCCGACCTACGGACTCCCCCGTAACGTTCGAAATTAGTAACTTTAACTCCGGCCCCACTAGCAGGTTACCCTACATAGAAATGAACGGTTTTAAAATTATGTTAGACACCGGGGCCACTTGTAATTTAGTAAACCCAGAGATAGTCAAAGATCTCAGACAATTCAGTGAAATTAATGATTTGAGGATAGTTAATAGGGTAATATCGACAAATATGTATACTTTTATATATTTAATGAATAAAGCGGCAAAATTTCTAATACATAAATTCCACAGGGATTTCGACATGCTCATAGGTTTAGATACATTAAGATGCCTAAATTTTGTGTGGGATATCAGGGAGCCATTTGTTACATTGGACGGTATAAAATTCCAACTATGCTACTTTAAACCTCCCACGAGAGAAGGGCAGTCCAATGACCACACAGCCGGATCTCAGGCAGAAAAAGCGTCAGATAGGCTAAACGAGTCACCGGAAGGACAGTGCGATAGTCACGTGGTCGAAATTCCCGGTAGCCCGCTATATAATATGGAAAATAACGATAATAATAGAAATTATTACGAGAACGAGGATAGTAGCGATAATAACCGGAATAATAATAGTGACGAAAGAAATAATAATGATACAAATAATTTGAACGAAGAAATAGAGATAGATGGAATATTAAGAGAATTTCGCGATTTAATTTATAGGGAAAAGTCTCCACTAACTCATACGCATAGTATAAATCATTTTATTAGAACAAGACATGAGACACCTGTTTACAGTAGAAATTATAAATATCCCGAATCATTAAAGAATGAAGTTAGGGAACAAATAAGAGAAATGTTGATTAATAATATAATAAGGCCCAGTAGCAGCCCCTATAACTCACCCATCTGGGTAGTCCCAAAAAAGGGCGGAAAAACGAGAATAGTAATTGATTACAGGAAGTTGAATGATGCAACTATTGACGATAAATTTCCGATCCCCGATATTAACGACCTTCTAACAAAATTTTACAATCAGAAATATTTCACAACCCTTGATTTGGCTTCCGGCTTCCACCAAATTTTAATGCACAAGGACTCTATTGAAAAAACGGCTTTCACAGTAGACGGTGGGCACTACGAATTTATAAGAATGCCCTTCGGTCTAAAAAACGCCCCCGCAACATTCCAGAGGCTAATGAATTCTATATTAGCCCCCCTAATTGAAAAAAACATTTGCCTGGTTTACCTGGACGATATTATTGTTCTTGGAAGAAATCTGAAAGAACATAGGAGCAATTTGAAGTCTGTATTAAATATACTGAGGGAAAACAATTTAAAAATTTCTAGTGAGAAATGCACGTTCATGAAAAGGGAGATAGAATTTTTAGGCCACCTGGTCACCGAGGACGGAATTAAGCCAAACCCAGACAAAATTAAAAGTATTAAAGAATTCCCAATACCAAGAACGCAGAGGGAAATAAAAATGTTTTTAGGACTCATAGGGTTTTATAGGAAATTTATCGAGAATTTTGCAAAAATTACGAAACCCATTTCAAATTGCCTAAAGAAAGGAACTAGGGTCAACATTCTAGACAAAGACTACGTCAGGGCTTTCAGGGAATGCAAAGACATTATAACCAACCCACCTGTCTTAACATATCCTGACTTTACTAGGCCACTAGAATTAACTACAGATGCCTCAAATTTTGCGCTCGGTGCAGTACTGTCCCAGGACCAAAAGCCAATTGCTTACATTTCGAAAACTCTGAAACGAGCCGAATGTAATTACTCCACTACCGAAAAGGAATTACTGGCAATAGTTTGGGCAATAGGCTACTTTCACAATTATTTATATGGGAATAAGTTTACTGTTTTTACTGATCACCGCCCCCTCGAATGGCTCTTTAACTTGAAAGATGCAAACTCTCGGCTAATGAGGTGGAAAATTAAACTCCAAAATTACGACTTCAACGTCAAGTATATTAAGGGGAAGACAAATCATGTAGCGGACGCACTTAGTAGAATAGAGATTAATTGTAACGAGTCCGTCCAGGTAAACGTTGGTGACGAATTAGACAGAGGGACGCAACACTCAGCAGAGGAAAGCCCAGTGGCAGGGATTAAAATTTTGGAAAACTCAGCGATTAACATATTTAAAAATCAAATTATATTAGGAAAACATAATGAAGATACGAAAGTAGAGAGTTTTAACCTGTTCGAAAACAGAAAGAGGAGGAGAATTATCACAATTAATGATAAGGACGTGAGAAGTGAGCTAGATGAAATTTTAAATACACATATAAGCCCTAACGAAAAAACCTACATTTATTTTAAAGACCCGGACCTATTTGTCCCATTAAATAATTTAATACAGGAAAAATTAAAAAAAGCAAATATCTTTAAATGCAATAAATTCTTGATAGACATCCAGGATAGAGAGAGACAATTAGAAATAATCAGAGAAATACATGAAGGTGTAACAAATCACCGTGGAATCGTTGAAAATTGCTTAGAAATTAAAGAAAAATATTTTTGGCCCAATATAAACACTGAAGTGCAAAAATTCGTTAACAATTGCGAGACCTGCTTGAAAACAAAGTACGAAAGAAAACCGATAAAGAATATAAACGTAACAGAAACCCCCGATAAACCTTTCAAAATTATCAATATTGATTCTTTCGAACACAATCGAGTTAAATTCATCACCATGATTGACCAATTCTCCAAGTATGCAGAAGCCCTCCATATTAAACAGCTGACAGGCAGGGAAACAATTAAAATTTTTGAGAAATTATTTGCTCGAAACCCGTACCCGTCTAAATTAATTACCGACGCAGGAAAAGAATTCGACAACGAGCTGGTTAAAGAATACTGCAAAATCAACCGGATTGAGATTCACTATACCTCAATTGACAACCCCAAATCTAATAGCCCTGTTGAAAGACTGCATTCCACTCTTTGTGAGCATATTCAAATTCTGAACCTTGACCCTAAGTATAAAAATTATTGCATTAAAAATAAGCTGAAAATAGCGATTAAAGCATATAATAATACGATACACTCTGCGACTGGGATGACCCCGCTCCAGATTCTATTCGGAGATGAGACAAAATTAAGAGCCCCATTGAGCCTCGCAAAATCAGATATTATTAAGGATTATATCGAAGAAAGGAAAGATATAAATAAGTTAGTAAAGGAAAGATTAGAAAATAGGAAAACTAGGAAGGGAGAGGAGAATCCCGACCGGTTGCCACGAAATGTCTATTTAAAAAGAAAACAAAGAACAAAAAAAGGGGACATTTAACTTTAAGAAAATTGAATTAGGGCAATATGATAGTAATTTAGGCAGACTGACTGATAGTAAGGATAACAAATACAGGATTAACAGGATCAAAAGGCCGCGACGATTTTACGATAGGTAACTCTAAGGCATAAATAAGCAGCCTCGGCCACTCAGCGAATAACACTGACGTCCTTTTTCCACTTCCCTCGTAGGCAACATGAATAGGAGTCAGAGATGGCACGAGATGGAACTTCGGGCAGGAGCAGCCCGGAAATTGACATGGGAACAGATAAGACAGTCTGTCATAGAGCGCTGGGAGAGACCCAAAAAAGAAAGTGACTCTCCGGAGGAACGCGAGGTAATCGAGTCCCTTTGCAATAAGGAGATTGAACTGGCAAGGAGGCACACGGAACAAAGGGACGAGCAGGAAAGAAGAAGAAAAGAAATTGAGTCGAGGTTATGGGACGAGGCAATCGAGAGAATGAAAGAAATTGACAGGAAAAACGCGACGGGAATAAGAAGGTTCAGAGCCTTAGCAGAGTCATTGAATAAAATAAACTAGGATTATTCAATAGTCCTCAAAATTTTTTTCCCCCTCGATTATTTTAATTTTTTTTTGCCCCACCGCCATTGGAAGATGTAAGACAAACTGAAAAGCCGCGTCTGTTCCAGGAAATGGCCATCTGGATCCTTCCTCTCCTGTGTACTCTGATGGAGTTGGCAACCGCAGACATCGGTCTTGAGAAAATAGACAAAAACCTAGGATTCCACTTGAACAAGTTTCAGGACGTTAGGCTATTTGTGGGCAACCACTACGTTCACTACTATTATAACTTAGACAATGTCTTCGCGAAATTTTTGCAAATTAAATTAGCATACGATAACTTAAAACGAATAGCCCCCGAGAGTAGCGAAATTTATAAAGGACATAGGGACCAGTTTGACTTATTAGAATACAATTATAGAACCTTGAGGGCAAAGAATGCAAATTTGATGAGCCACAAAAAGGAAAAAAAGAGGGATTATAAACGGGTTAGGCTCAGTTATTAACTTTATAACGGGGAACATGGATAACGACGACAGACAACGTTACGACAACATCCTCAACCTCTTGACCAAAAATCAGAGGACGTTGCAAAGTCAGAACGAGATGATTCTAAAAACCCATACCCGATTAGTCGACAAGTTTAACGACCAAATCAAAAGGATCATGTCAAACGAAGAGGGTCTGGCAAACGCGCTTGCGGATAGTTCAAATCAAGGAATCCTGAACACAGCGACTCACATCACGCTCGTAATTCAATCCCTAACTTCCCTCTACGAAAACATTGAGACCTCCCTTACATTTTGTAAATCTTTCTCCCTCCACGAGAGCCTTATCTCTTTTGACGACCTGGTTGAAGTTTTAAAAAAATATGAAATCAACATCCAAATTCACGATTTCTGGGATGCCGCCTCTTACATTAGGCCCTTTTGCAAATTGCATAATAATGCTGTTGACATCGTCTTAGAGATTCCAAATTTCAAAAATACAAGCCTGCCTGTATTCCAATTTACGCCGTTGCCTATCCTAGTAGATGGCAATCAATTTATCCTAAACGAAACATTCCAATATGTCTTAGTAAATGAAACTAAGCTTAGTCACGTATCAGATTGTATTAATAATCATGGGTTTTATTATTGTAAAATTTCAAATCGACCTGTCAGCCAGTGTATTACCAATTTAGTGTTAAGAAAAATCCACGATAACTGTGAAATGTACCCACTCAGATTTTTCCCTAAAGTGCTCCAAATCCCAAATTCAAACAAAGTGATAATTAATGTGAAAAGTGATCATAGTGTCTTTTTAAATTGTTCAAAAAATGAGAAATATCTTAGCGTTGGCCTATATAAACTCACAGACGAAGAGTGCGTAATTGACGGAGAAAAAGTGAACAGTGTTTTTAAAGGTAGTAGGGAGATTCCGCTACCAGAAATAAGAAATATCGATACTAAGACTATGAACTTAAATAAAGAAATAAAAATACATAGCCTTAGTAATATAGAAATAGAAAGCATTAGATTAAAACAATTGGAAGAATTAAGTAACAACATTCACTCGAACAAAATTCCCATCATATCAGTTGTGTTCACTGCGTGCGCCTTGATCGTTATCATTTTGATACTAGCGAAATACAGAAATTTTCGTAAACGCAAAAACTCTAGGAAAACAAGAACACCAGAGCTAATCATACCTAAGGGTAATGTTGTTCCTTTAATCGACTTCCCTTCACGTGCCACACGACACTTCTGAAGGAATTTACCTGTTCATTGGTAAAATTCCTTTTAGGGGAGGGACGTGTAATATATTGTAATATATCATGGCTCATACAATATACAAATATACATCTCACAATATATTGTATGAACCAAGAACTCTGATTATTCATAATCTAATTAAATATGAATAATTTTTATTCATTTAAGAGACTTAGTTATATAAGGTAATTATATCGATATACTTTCTCTTTATTTTTTTTGTTCTTCTCTTTATATCACTTAAGCAATCTATCCATTTATACATTATCAAGATAGACCCTGGTTTTTCTACTAATGTGCTTTTAAAACCAACAAGACGAATTCGTCCCTATTGATAACTATTGGCAATTTAAGCAACATATTTCTGCTATTTAGTTTTTACCTTATTTTTGTCATTTAAGCAATCTATCTATCTATGCATTACCAAGATAGATCCTGCATTTTTTTTACTAATGGAATTTTAAGAGCAACAAGACGAATTCGTCCCTCTAATTGTTTTTCAAATTAACACAAGGGTGGTCCATCCCCACCACTCACAAGGCGACACTTATGCCAACCCCTCCTTCCTGAACTAACGATATATAAACCCCTCTAGACATAAGGTGAGCAGACTTGTACTTGGTGGAGTTCACCCAGTCACTATTGTAACTTACTACGAAATAAAAATATTTAAATTGAAACTTGCCAGTTTTATTTCATCCCAATATTGAAATACATAATTCGCCTCCTTGCTTTCAAAATTAATCTCCTTAAGACTTCTTTTTTTACTTTTTTACTTTCTCTTAGGTCTTACCCTAAATATGAAATACGATATATAAAATCGTATATAGAGAGAAAGTATTGGATTCATGTCAAAATTTTGATATTTTGATGGACCTTCACGTTTTGAGGTTCCCTGAATCCAAAAAAGTGGCTTTCGCGACATGGTCTGTCTGTGTGGTGTGTGTGAACAAAATATCAAACAAATAAGTCGCGTGAAAATAAGCTTTTGAACAAAATCGGCCAAAAAGTTTACTGATATATTTTTTCAGTTTTTTTTTTTTTTTATTTTCTCAAAATTCGCTCCAACGATTTTGATTAAAATTCAAAAAATCACATATTTTTTAGATGCTCTTTAAAAATTATATCAGTGAAATTTTTCACTGTAAAATGATCTTCAGAAGATTTCAATGGCAAAATGAGAATATACATTTTAAAGAGCATTTAAAAAATAATTGATTTTTTGAATTTAAAAAAAAAATCGTTGGAGCGAATTTTGAGAAAATCAAAAAAACTGAAAAACTACATCAGTAAAGTACTAGTACTCTGGTCGATTTTGTTTAAAAACTTATATTCACGCCTCAGGTGGGTGCCTAACTTAAATATAAAATTTCAACCTCTTAGCTCAATTCCTTCATGCTTTAAATTGAACCCAGACAGACCATGTCGCGAAAACCACTTTTTTTTTATTCAGGGGACCTCAAAACGTGAAGATCCATCAAAATCTCGACATCGAATTTTTGACATGAATCCAATACTTTCTCTCTCTATATATTAACATATATAGAGGTAAGAGAAAGTAAAAATTAAAAAAATCTAATTAAAAATACAATGATAAAATCCAAAGATATTCCTTCAGAAGGATTATAAAAATTAAATCATTCTTAGATAAAAAAAGTAAAATCAATTAACTTATGTTCATTTTTCTTAGCAATGTTTTTTGATAAGAGAAAATATAATGAATCATACATATTTAACTCCCACATCGTTACAAAGAATATGATAACAGTGATTATGTCAAATTTCAATCTAATGTGATCTGGGCTACTGGCAGACGGGGGTGAGGTGGTCGGGGCGGGGGGGGGGGGGGGGCGATCCCTTCGAAGGCTCTTTGAGTTGCAGCCTTAAATTTCAAATAAAAAAAATAATTTTTGTGTGTATATGGTTAGAATGAACAAGGAAAGCTGACAATTTTGTATTTTGGAAAGGGTAGAGGGGGGGGGTTAATATAGCCCTGGGGAGCCCGGCATGTCTCTCCACGGCCCTGTTGTTGGTCGCTATTTTATTCTTGTTATGTAAAATAAAGCTTGCTGCTCGAGCAATGTCATTCGCTTGATTATAGTCTATGTATATTTGAATAGATTAAAAGATTTTCGGAGATAGAACTAAGCCACGTGAATATTTAATTATTAATGCATTCATAAAACGGATACTGCCCTGACCTTAGAAGGTTAGTTGTAGAGTAAAATATAAATAATCAGCGGCCAGGTACAGATTTGTTGTGTGGAAGAGGCGAAGAGGTACTGGCCCATTCGCAATGGTGTGTGTGGGAAGACAGACCATGTTGGGGGACCCACTTTTGTAGACTCATGACGTGTCAATCTCGACATCAAATTTTTGACATGAATCCAATACTTTCTCTCTATATAATATAAACATACATAGGTAAGAGAAAGTAAAAAAATTACATCTCTTTAAAGACCAATTTTTCTGAACGAAAAAACCGGAGGAAACAATTGGCTAGAAAACTTTTGCAGTGGCCTTATTATATTGATAGATTAGGGTCAGACCGAAACAAGATTTTCAACCGAAACCGAATTTCGGCCTCAATCTTAGTTTCGGCTGAAACCGTAACCGAAACTTGTATTTCCTACAAAAAATTCAAATCATTTTACCTTCTTTTTTTTTTTTAAGTTTTCCCCCTCTGCGGAAAATCCCCTCCCTCTCCCCCCCGTGAAAATCATTTTACCTTTTTTTTTAGAGAGAGTAAATTTTTTTGAAACTGGCCGAGACAGAATATTCCGGTCGGTTCCTATTATAGATATAAAATAAAATAATGATATGTATGATTATATTAGTGATATTGTATTATTTTATTCTATTATGTCCCAATGACCTTTGACTTGAAGGGACAAAGAAATTAAAAAAATTGTTTTGTGCGCCCTCGGGCTTGACGTAGTTGGTAGCACGCCTGTCTTGTATGCCAAGGGTCGGGGGTTCGGATCCCAGGCAGACCGATGATTTTATTTAAGCCATTTGGGTACCAGATGGCTTAAATAAGAATGCCTCGACTCCAATAGATAATAACTAAAATAAATGTGAGTATCGTAAAAAGTCTTAAATGGCCTAAGTTGCCGAAAAGGCTGTGTGAATGGGAAAAAAGTGTGAGTGTTAAAAAAAAAAATAAAAATGTTTTGTGTGAAGAAAATTCATCGATTTTAAAGGTTACCAAAAAGACTAAGCTTTTAACGTGAGTACATCTTTAAAATCGGAATAGTATTGCAATATTTGAAAATATGATTGAAAATTTTTGTATGACAATAATGAATGATAATGACTTGTTATAATCTGTCCCAACCTCTAAAATACAGTATAAGCAGAACATAAAGAAACACAATGATGCTGGTGTTGATTCGTGCTATCTGTTGCTACTAATAAATTTCATGGACTTAGTTTAAATGGCATCACATCCATGAAAGACTTGAAATAAAATTTAACCAAAAAGCATTAAAAATAACTTAATAACTTCTACTCTATTTTGCCTTAAATTCTCCAATAAATACTATATTATTTTAAAAAGAGCTTTTCTAATATTTTTTTTTTTTTTTTTTTTTGTTTCAGATTAGAATGGGGTGGTGTAACACCCTGTTCCGCCGAAAAGATTTAGAAAATCTTGAACTTGAATCAACCCCTTTAGCCAGAGTTCTTACAGTGTTCGATTTAACTGCTCTTGGAATTGGCAGTACTCTGGGTGTGGGCGTGTACGTTTTAGCCGGTGAAGTGGCGAAAAATACAGCTGGTCCAGCTGTCATAATCTCTTTTGCTATTGCGGCAATCGCTTCGGCTCTTGCAGGTAGCTTCTTACGATAAACAATTAACATTTGCAACTAGACAGAGATTTGTTTTAAATATTGATAGTTGGTTTTTCAACAATTCCTCTTAGGAGCAAGTCAATATCACTTAACATAATTTGCGAGAAAACTTTGTTTAATTAAATATACTAGCGGATCCTGACGAGAGCCCTAGAATCCATCAATGCGAATCCCGCTTCAAGTCTTGTGATAAGCCCTTGGGGCTTGGTATAGAGGTTAGCGTGCTAACCTCGTATACCAAACGTCGCGGAGTTCGGATCCCAGGCAGTCCGATGATTTTATTTAAGCCATTTGGATACCAAATGTATCGTTTAAAGTCTTAAATGGCCTAAGTTGCCGAAAAGACTGTGTGAATGTGAGTGTAAGTGAGAAAAAAATGTGAGTGTTAAAAAAAAAAAAAAGTCTTGAGATACCAGCTTGGAGGACAATTCAAGAAGAGGTATCAAAAGACTTGAAGCGGGAAAACCACATTGTCTTTCGCTTATTGTTCCTTCGCGTTGAGATCGCGATAAACTGTGCTCTCTTCCAAACTTTCTCGTAGAAGTAAAGCATAATATGACGAATATGAATATGATTTTCGACATCCATTTTCATCAATTGAACAGGAAAGAATATTTTTTTTTTTTTTTTTTTTAGCAAAATTGATTTTTCAGACTCTTTTTTTTCCTAAATATCTTACGGCACCCTTTAGGCATTCTCGCGGCACACCGGTTGGGGACCACTGCTCTTAATCAAATGATCGGTTAATTGCTTAAAGTTGTGGCTGTGTCATCTCTGATCTTGGGCACAGGAGCCATATAATTATGTCGGGAATAAGCCGGTAAAGTTGCGGGAAGATGGTTTTTCGCAAATATCTCAAAAACTATGCGGGTCAACCACATATTAAATTTCAAACTATTTGGTCCTATCTCTTCTCCCAAAAAATGCAGAGGCCTCTAATTAAAATAAAGGGTCGGACTAAGCCGAGCGCACAACTTTGCCCACCCACTATTCAAGAAAAAAATATTTGTCCCCCCCCTAGAGCCCCCCTGATGGTCCGATGTTATACATATTATATATCATTTTACTCGGGAGGAAGTCTAGTTTCTGAAAATATAAAAAAAAATTATAGGTTATGTAAGAAAAAAATTTTTGTCCCCCCCCTAGAGCCCCCCTAATGGTTCGATGTTTACCAAAAGCTTTTCAGTTCTTGGCCTCTACCCCTAGTTTATGGGTGCAAAATTTCAAAACAATTGAATGAATAGTTTTTGAGATTTCGTTGACGAAAAAAATTACCACACACACACACACACACATACAGACATCATTCCAAAAACTACTTAAATGGATTCAGGGGACCTCAAAACGCATTTTGGCAGCTTCAGAAAAATTTCGATTTTTTTACGATTACATTACGGTAACTTTACTTGCCCAACCTACTGTTGATGGGCAAAGTTAAAAATATT